>WNWK01026752.1:0-27028 GCA_009830355.1 Cherax destructor | reverse complement strand
TGGAGAATCTTAGTGGTGTCTGCTTGTAGCTTTGTGGAAAAATAAACATAAGCAGTATAATGTGATCCTTTATTGACAACGTTTCGCCCACGCAGTGGTCTTTATCGAGTCACAGACAGAACTACCTGGAAAAAAGTAACATGAGTATTTATAAGATTTAGTCAGGTGGAGAAAGCTGCATGTGACAGTCTTCAAAGTAGTGTGATAGTTTAAAACATTGTGTGACTTAAAGGACCTGCAGTGTTCCATTCTTGAGTTCTAGGTGGGATAGCGTTGAAGAAGTTTCTTGGCAATAGGTTCAGCTATGTTGTAGAAGCCGTTGTTCTGGTTGAAATTGTTGGATAGGACACTGCAGGTCCTTTAAGTCACACAAGGTTTTAAACTATCACACTACTTTGAAGACTGTCACATGCAGCATTCTCCACCTGACTAAATCCTATAAATACTCATGGTACTCTTTTTCCAGGTAGATCTGTCTGTGACTCGATAAAGCCCACTGCGTAGGCGAAACGTTGTCAATAAAGGATCACATTATACTGCTTATGTGTTTATTTTTCCATTGTGTCGGTATTTTATACCATTTATTTCCATTGTAGCTTTGTAATGGCCGCATATGTTGTTGCTTGAGCAGTAGGTTGTTTTTGTTGATCAAGTTGTTTCTTGAGGATATCACGTCTGGTGGGACACTTGGCAGCCAGGGTATGGTGACCAGTCTTGCAGTTCAGACATTTGAGTGATGTGGAGGTGGTGCAGGATTTGAAGTCGTGTCTTTCTGTGCCACAGGTAGCACAGAATTTCGTTTCCTTGGTGGGACAGTCGTTGGTGGTATGAGAGTATGAGTACATCCCTGTGAGATGTACTCATATCTTTCTGCTTCGACAAAGGCTGGGTTGATATGAAAATAGTGTATAGCAAGTCCATCGGTGAGAGCTTTGTCTGCCATGGTGACGTCACTGAAGGTGACCTTCAGCATGGGTTCTGTTGTCCAATGGATGACTTGATTTCATCAGTGTCTTGAGCAGTAATAAGTGAGTCCAGGCGTTTGAGGAACACAGTCCTCTTGGCCTTCAAGGCTGGAGAAGTCCAGACTTGAAATCCTCGATGATGAAGCAGGGTAGTATCAGTGGTAGCAAGAAGTTTCTCAGACTCATTGTCGTCTGTGCAGACGAAAATGAGTGACAAAATCGCAGTGAATTTGACATGCAGTCTGCCGCTGACTGCAGATGCAAGTGCTAGCTTTGATGAATCGTTGATTGTAGCACTCGCTGGTTTGATCTTCACTCTGAGTATGCCATTCGGTGGATAAGTAGCGTTACCCTCCCAACGGGGATCGTAGGGAAGCAGTCTAAATATTCTCATAAAGGGTCCCAGTGACGAGTGAGATCGTCTTTCATAGACCCATCTGTTAAAGTCCACTCCCATATATGTGAACATATTCACTTCCTCCATACTCCCTCCCTCTAATCTCATATCCAATCTTTCAATACCTATTTTTGTCCTCATCACTTTGCTCTTGTATATATATATATATATATATATATATATATATATATATATATATATATATATATATATATATATATATATATACATGTGTGTGTGTGTGTGTGTGCTCACCTAGTTGTGGTTGCAGGGGTCGAGTCATAGCTCATGGCCCCCACCTCTTCACTGGCCTCTACTGGGTCACTCGCCGCACCATGAGCTTTATCATACCTCTTTTTAAAGCTATGAATGGATCCTGCCTCCACTACATCGCTTCCCAAATTATTCCACTTCTTGACCACTCTGTGACTGAAGAAACACTTCCTAACATCCCTGTGATTCATCTGAGTCTTCAACTTCCAACTGTGTCCCCTTGTTGTTGTGTCCCATCTCTGGAACATTCTGTCTCAGTCCACCTTGTCAATTCCTCTCAGTACTTTATGTCGTTATCATGTCTCTCCTGTCCTCCAGTGTAGTCAGGTCGATTTCCCTTAATCTCTCCTCGTAGGACATACCCCCTTAGCTCCGGGACTAGTCTTGTTGCAAACCTTTGCACTTTCTCTAGCTTCTTTACGTGCTTGACTAGGTGTGGGTTCCAAACTGGTGCTGCATACTCCAGTATTAGCCTAACGTACACAGTGTACAGGGTCCTGAACGACTCTTTATTAAGATGTCGGAATGCTGTTCTTAGGTTTGCTAGGCGCCCATATGCTGCAGTAGTTATTTGGTTGATGTGCGCCTCAGGAGATGTGCCTGGTGTTATACTCACCCCAAGATCTTTTTCCTTGATTGAGGTTTGTAGTCTCTGGCCCCCTAGACTGTACTCTGTCTGCTGTCTTCTTTGCCCTTCCTCAATCTTCATGACTTTGCACTTGGTGGAGTTGAACTCCAGGAGCCAATTGCTGGACCAGGCTTGCAGCCTGTCCAGATCCCTTTGTAGTTTTGCCTGGTCCTCGTCCGATTGAATTCTTCTCATCAACTTCACATCATCTGCAAACAGGGACACTTCGGAGTCTATTCCTTCCGTCATGTCGTTCACAAATACCAGAAATAGCACCGGTCCTAGGACTGACCCTTGTGGAACCCCACTCGTCACCGGCGCCCACTCTGACACCTCGCCACGTACCATGACTCTCTAATGTCTTCCCGACAGGTATTCCCTGATCCATTGTAGTGCCTTCCCTGTTATCCCTGCCTGGTCCTTCAGCTTCTGCACTAATTTCATGTGTGTCAAAAGCCTTCTTACAGTCCAAGAAAATGCAATCTACCCACCTCTCTCTCTCTCTTGTCTTACTGCCGTCACCCTGTGTGTACTCACTTAATTGTGGTTGCAGGGGTCGAGACTCAGCTCCTGGCCCCGCCTCTTCGCTGTCTGCTACTGGGTCTCTGCTCTCCCTGCTCCATGCGCTTTATCATACCTTGTCTTAAAACTATGTATGGTTCCTGCCTCCACTATATCTTTCTCTAGACTATTCCACTTCCTGACTACTCTGTGGCTGAAGAAATACTTCCTAACATCCCTTTGACTCATCTGAGTCTTCAGCTTCCAGTTGTGTCCCCTTGTTTCTGTGTTCCCTCTCTGGAACATCCTGTCACTGTCTACCTTGTCAATTCCCCGCAGTATTTTGTATGTCGTTATCATGTCTCCTCTGACCCTTCTTTCCTCCAGTGTTGTTAGTCCTATTTCCCTCAACCTTTCTTCATAAGACAGACCCCTGAGTTGTGGAACTAACCTTGTCGCAAACCTTTGCACTTTCTCTAGTTTCTTTACGTGCTTGACCAGGTGTGGGTTCCAGACTGGTGCTGCATATTCTAGTATGGGCCTGACGTACACGGTATACAGTGTCTTGAACGATTCCTTGTTAAGGTAACGGAACGCTAATCTTAGGTTTGCCAGTCGCCCATATGCTGCCGCAGTTATCTGGTTGATGTGTGCCTCCGGAGACGTGCTTGGCGTTATACTCACTCCAAGGTCTTTCTTGTGTGTGTATATATATGTGAGGGGTGAGTATGTGTGAGGTGAGTATGTGTGGGGTGTGTGTGTGTGGGGTGTGTGTGTGTGGGGTGTGTGTAGGTGGGTGTACATTGTGTACTCGCCTAATTGTACTCACCTAATTGTGGTTGCAGGGGTCGAGACTCAGCTCATGGCCCCGCCTTTTCACGGGGCTGTGTGTAGGAGTGTGTGTGTAGGGGGGATGTTTATAGGTGTGTGTGTGTACCTTTGATATACCTTTGAAGAGTTTCGAGAGTATCTACTCTCTGAGCCCAGCCATGGGCCAGGCTCGTCTGGTGTAGGGGGATGTTTGTGGGTGTGTGTGTGTAGGGGGATGTTTGTAGGTGTGTGTGTGTAGGGGGATGTTTGTAGGTGTGTGTGTGTGTAGGGGATGTTTGTAGGTGTGTGTGTGTGTGTGTAGGGGGATGTTTGTAGGTGTGTGTAGGGTATGTGTGTAGGGTATGTGTGTAGGGTGTGTGTAGGGTATGTGTGTAGGGTGTGTGTAGGGTATGTGTGTAGGGGATGTGTGTAGGGGATGTGTGTAGGGGATGTGTGTAGGGAATGTGTGTAGGGAATGTGTGTAGGGGATGTGTGTAGGGGATGTGTGTAGGGTATGTGTGTAGGGTATGTGTGTAGGGTATGTGTGTAGGGTGTGTGTAGGGTATGTGTGTAAGGTATGTGTGAAGGGTATGTGTGAAGGGTATGTGTGTAGGGTAGGGTGTGTGTGTGTGTGTGTTTTGTGTGTGTATGTGTGTGTGTGTGTGTGTGTGTGTATGTGTGTGTGTGTTCCATAATTTCTTTGACTCAAACTGAAATATTAAGGTTTTGAAGAAAAAACATATGGAATATAAAATAGGTATATTTACTTTAAGAACAAATGAGTATTAAAATGTACCAATTTCTCAATTAAACACTACAGAATTAAAAAAAATGCATAGAGTATGAAAACAATTTGGAGAGCCATTCTTTTTTTTTTCACTAGAATGAACATTATTAGAAATTCGTTATTTTTTACATTCTCATAAAACTCTCTGTAACTTAATGTTTATTTTGTAGTACATTATCACTAACTGTTAATTCAGTCCTTCTATCTATTTCTTGAAACCAAACACTGCTCATCAGTTATAATATCCTCTCAAAAACAGAAATGAATGGAAAAAAAAAAGTCCATAATACAGCTGAGGTTAGTTAAAGAACAAAAGAGATTCTCTCTTTTAAGTGCTTTTATTTATGTATTGTGTTAGATAATTTTTCTAATCCTTAAATTAATTATAGAATGAAACCCATTTTTTTTCTAGACAATTTTTATTAGTTATTTTGCAAAATTTGCAATTTGAAGAACAAATTGTCTTGGCAAGAAATACTTCAGCAAATAGTTCATTCACGTTCATTATGGTACTGCCAAACATTTCATTATTTTTATAGCTTAAATTTCCTTTTGGCATATTCCATGTTTTTGTTTTATTTTATAATTACGATGATTCTGTCAGACAAAATGTCAAACTGAACAGGACTTCAGGACATTCAAGTTGGGGCAATCCCGGTCAAAACATAACACACTATAATAATAATAATTATTATTATTAATTATATTAATTAATAATAATAATTAATAATAATAATAATATTAATAATAATATTAATAATAATAATAATAATATTAATAATAATAATAATACTATTAATAATATTAATATTAATAATATTAATATTAATATTAATAATAATAATATAAATAATATGTCCTGCTTTGACCAGGATTGTCCTTGTTTGAATGTTCTGTCCCGAAGTCCTGGTCAGTTTGGTATTTTGTCCCTTGCAGAAACATTACAACTTTAAATGAAAGTAATAAAAAATACAGAAATATGAAAAACGTTAATTTTAGCTATAAAAATTAACACACGAACTCTTCTCAGAAATATTGCATTCGTTGGCCGTTATTAATTCAACGCGAACTACTTTTCAGAGTATCATCATAAATCTTGAGACCTGTGGAATTATTTAGGCACTAAACTCAACTCCGCACTTGCCACATGTCACAGTAATAATTGTCTTTGAGTGACGGTAAGTATAACAAGGTTTGTTCAGTGGAACACGACACACACCACAACCCAAACCACGGAGCACATTTTCCACATGTTGTTGACTGCTTTTGACCATTTCTTTGCAACGTACGCTATGTGGTTTATCAGTTATTGATACTCGTTTCATGGCACTGGACAAAACATCCATATCAGGTCGCGAAGATGTTGAGGCCACTGCGTCTGGAGTGGTGGCGACCTTTGTGGTGGGCACAGGTGGTGCGGTGGCCAAAGACGTGGCCACAGGTGGTGCGGTGGCAAAAGATGTGGCCACAGACGGTGCGGTGGCCAAAGATGTGGCCACAGGCGATGCGGTGGTCAAAGATGTGGCCACAGGCGGTGCGGTGGCCAAAGATGTGGCCACAGGCGGTGCGGAGGCCAAAGATGTGGCCACAGGCGGTGCGGAGACCAAAGATGTGGCCACAGGCGGTGCGGTGGCCAAAGACGTGGCCACAGGCGGTGCGGTGGCCAAAGACGTGGCCACAGGCGGTGTGGCTAAATGTGTCAAGTTATTTGCCACTAGAAGTGCGTTGAGGAGGGTCACATAAAGATGGTGGTCGTTACGTGCCAAATCTTGAGCCAACAAACTCATAGCGCAAAATTTCATTATCTCTTCTTGTGTGGTGGGCAAACACGTGGCCACAGTAGATATGGTAGCCATAGATGTGGCCACAGATGTGGTGGCCTCAGATTCATGGTTCGTTGGTGTTGCTGGAAGTGCATGTCCAGAACGTGACTTTACACTGGTTTGTATTACTTGTGGTGGTGACGCATCAGCCCGGCGTCACTAGAGACAGCATCTGGGACTGCTTCTAATCTTCTTGCTTCTAACCTCTTTCTTTGCTTCAGACTGTTGTTGTTGTTGTGAAATCTCTCCTTGGGAGGCATGATAACGTACTATGGGAAGTCAAAATAAGCTTACAACGTATCTGTTGTCAGGCAGAAGAGCGCTGTACCACCCTACGCTGTCAGTTCCACACTGAGAGTTACCAGATGCAGTCAGCAGAAACAGCGCTCAATCGCAGTGGAGATGCCAACGATCATTTTCATTCATTTACCGCAAACACATTAAAAATGATTAAGAAACATGGCTAAAAAGTCAGCATATATGTACTATTTACGTACGTGCTTCTCCCTAATGACGCCGTCACCTCATTTTTAATATCATAAAAATCTTTGAAAGGGTTCTAAGAAGCAAGATCGCCACTCATCTAGATACCCATCAGTTACACAACCCAGGGCAGCATGGGTTTACAGCAAGTCGCTCCAGTCTGTCCCAACTACTGGACCACTACGACAAGGTCCTGTATGTATGAATATTGGTAGAATTACCGACAATATGTTAAGTAAAAGGACACAAATGCAACTAATGTGACATTTTATTGTGGCAACGTTTCGCTCTCCAGGAGCTTTTTCAAGCCGTTACAAGCAATACATGGACACAGAGGGTATATATAAGAACATAAGAAAGAAGGAACACTGCAGCAGGCCTACTGGCCCATGCGAGGCAGGTCCAAGTCTCCCACCGGCCCAAGCCAATGCCCCGACCCAGCCAGGTCAGGTTACATTCACTTAAGGAAGGAGCACGGCATCTGACCTAGTAGCACAAACTAGTCAGGTCCAACTTACACCCACCCGCACCCACTCATATATTTATCTAGCCTATTTTTAAAACTACACAACGTTTTAGCCTCTATAACTGTACTCGGGAGTTTGTTCCACTCATCGACAATTCTATTACCAAACCAATGCTTTCCTATATCCTTCCTGAATCTGAATTTATCCAACTTAAAGCCATTGCTGCGAGTCCTGTCAATACTAGATATTTTTAGCACGCTATTTACATCACCTTTATTTATTCCTGTTTTCCATTTATACACCTCAATCATATCCCCCCTAATTCTACGCCTTTCTAGAGAGTGCAGATTCAGGGCCCTCAGTCTATCCTCATAGGGAAGATTTCTGATACATGGAATCAACTTAGTCATCCTCCTTTGTACGTTTTCCAGAGCATTTATATCCATTCTGTAATACGGTGACCAAAACTGTGCAGCATAATCTAGATGAGGCCTAACCAAGGATATATAGAGTTGAAGAACAACCTGAGGACTCCTATTATTTATGCTTCTTGATATGAAGCCAAGGATTCTGTTCGCTTTATTGCGAACACTTATGCACTGCTGTCTTGGTTTTAGATTACTGCTAACCAGAACTCCTAAATCCTTTTCGCAGTCAGTAGTATTAAACTCTACATTATTTAGTTTATATGTGGCATGGTTATTGTCCTGTCCAATATTTAAAACTTTGCATTTATCTATATTAAACTGCATCTGCCACTTCTCCGACCACTGCATCAGTCTATTCAAATCTTCCTGGAGTGCTCTAATGTCCTCATTTGAATGAATTGGACGGCCTATTTTGGTGTCATCGGCAAACTTGCTTATGTCGCTATTTATTCCCTCATCTATGTCGTTTATGTAGATTGTGAACAACAAGGGGCCCAATACGTACCCCTGTGGAACACCGCTCGTGACACTTCCCCACTCTGATTTCTCCCCATTTATGCAAACTCTCTGCTGCCTATTTGTCAACCATGCCTCTATCCAGGAAAAAATTTCTCCTCCTATTCCGTGTGCCTTAATTTTCCTCAATAGTCTCGGATGTGGGACTCTATCAAAAGCCTTACTGAAGTCCATATACACAATATCATATTCATTACCATGATCTACCTCCTCAAATACCTTAGTGAAAAAAGTTATTAAATTTGTAAGGCAGGAACGCCCTTTTGTAAAACCGTGCTGAGATTCATTGATTAATTTATGCTTTTCAAGATGGCTGCGAATTGCCTCGGCTATTATTGATTCCATAAATTTTCCCACTATGGAGGTTAGGCTTATTGGTCTATAGTTCGAAGCTAAGGACCTGTCTCCTGCTTTGAAAATAGGTATTACATTTGCAATTTTCCACTTATCTGGCACCATGCCAGTTTGCAGTGATATGTTGAAAAGATTAGCCATAGGTTTGCTAAGCTCCTCTTTACATACTAGTGGTGGTAGAAGTAGTAGTGATATAAGTTGTAGTAGTAGTAATAATACAATAAGGTAGAACAATCAACTTGCACATGAGTAAAAGGTGATAAAAACAATTACTCTGTGTCCATGTATTGCTTGTAACGGCTTGAAAAAGCTCCTGGAGAGCGAAACGTTGCCACAATAAAATGTCACATTAGTTGCATTTGTGTCCTTTTACTTAACAAGGTCCTGGATGCTCTAGAAGACAAACAGAATGCAGATGTTATATACACAGACTTTGCAAAAGCCTTTGACAAGTGTGACCATGGTGTAATAGCACACGAAATGCATGACAAAGGAATAACAGGAAAAGTTGGTAGATGAATCTATAATTTCCTAACAAATAGAACACAAAGAGTAGTAGTCAACAGAGTAAAGTCTGAGGCGGCTACGGTAAAAAGCTCTGTTCCACAAGGCACAGTACTCGCTCCCATCTTGTTCCTCATCCTCATAGCGGACATAGACAGGGATATAAGCCACTG
Source organism: Cherax destructor (assembly GCA_009830355.1). Classification (NCBI taxonomy): domain Eukaryota; kingdom Metazoa; phylum Arthropoda; class Malacostraca; order Decapoda; family Parastacidae; genus Cherax; species Cherax destructor. Next base: position 17,919 of record WNWK01026752.1, on the reverse strand, counting down.
TGCCGTGTATTCCTTTGCAGATGACACCCGAATCTGCATGACATTGTCCACCATTGAAGACACTGCAAAACTTCAAGCAGACATCAACCAAATCTTTAAATGGGCTACAGAAAACAATATGAAGTTCAATGATGAGAAATTTCAATTACTCCGATATGGAAAACGTGAGGAAATTAAAATTTCATCGGAGTATAAAACAAATTCCAACCACATAATAGAGCGAAAAACTAATGTCAAAAACCTGGGAGTGATCATGGAAATAAATGGTATAAAATACCGACACAATGGAAAGATAAACACATAAGCAGTATAATGTGATCCTTTATTGACAACGTTTCGCCCACGCAGTGGGCTTTATCGAGTCACAAACAGATCAGATCTGTTTGTGACTCGATAAAGCCCACTGCGTGGACGAAACGTTGTCAATAAAGGATCACATTATACTGCTTATGTGTTTATCTTGGGAGTGATCATGTCAGAGGATCTCACCTTCAAAAACCATAACATTGTATCAATCGCATCTGCTAGAAAAATGACAGGATGGATAATGAGAACCTTCAAAACTAGGGATGCCAAGCCCATGATGACACTCTTCAGGACGCGTGTTCTATCTAGGCTGGAATATTGCTGCACATTAACTGCAGAAAATGGAAGAAATCAGAGTGGGGAAGCTTCACAAGCGGTGTTCCACAGGGTAAGTATTGGGCCCCTTGTTGTTCACAATCAACATAAACGACATAGATGAGGGAATAAATAGCGACATAAGCAAGTTTGCCGATGACACCAAAATAGGCCGTCCAATTCATTCAAATGAGGACATTAGAGCACTCCAGGAAGATTTGAATAGACTGATGCAGTGGTCGGAGAAGTGCCGGATGCAGTTTAATATAGATAAATGCAAAGTTCTAAATATTGGACAGGACAATAACCATGCCACATAAACTAAATAATGTAGATCTTAATACTACTGATTGCGAAAAGGATTTAGGAGTTCTGGTTAGCAGTAATCTGAAACCAAGACAGCAGTGCATAAGTGTTCGCAATAAAGCGAACAGAATCCTTGGCTTCATATCAAGAAGCATAAATAATAGGAGTCCTCAGGTTGTTCTTCAACTCTATATATCCTTGGTTAGGCCTCATCTAGATTATGCTGCACAGTTTTGGTCACCGTATTACAGAATGGATATAAATGCACTGGAAAACGTACAGAGGAGGATGACAAAGTTGATCCCATGTATCAGAAATCTTCCCTATGAAGATAGACTGAGGGCCCTGAATCTGCACTCTCTAGAAAGGCGTAGAATTAGGGGGGATATGATTGAGGTGTATAAATGGAAAACAAGAATAAATAAAGGGGATGCAAATAGCATGCTAAAAATATCTAGTATTGACAGGACTCGCAGCAATGGCTTTAAGTTGGATAAATTCAGATTCAGGAAGGATATAGGAAATCATTGGTTTGGAAATAGAGTTGTCGATGAGTGGAACAAACTCCCGAGTACAGTTATAGAGGCTAAAACGTTGTGTAGTTTAAAAATAGGCTAGATAAATATATGAGTGGGTGCGGGTGGGTGTGAATTCGTCCTGACTAGCTTGTGCTACTAGGTCAGATGCCGTGTTCCTTCCTTAAGTGAATGTAACCTGACCTGGCTGGGTCCGGCCATTGCCTTAAGCCGGTGGGAGACTTGGACTTGCCTCGCATGAGCCAGTAGGCCTGCTGCAGTGTTCCTTCTTATGTTCTTAGGTCTAACTCACACCACCCGCACCCACTCATGTATTTACATAACCTATTTTTAAAACTACACAATGTTTTATCCTCTATAACTGTACTCGGGAGTGCAGTTCGAAGCTAAGAAGCTGTCAGGAGATGCAACATCCCTCCAATGAAAAGAAGGGATACCATGAGTACGTTAAGAAACAACACAATATTTGCCAGGGGCCCAAGACTGTTCAACTGCGTCCCAGCATATATAAAGGGGATTACCAATAGACCTCCCTGACTGTCTACACGAGAGAGCTGGACAGGTACCTTAAGTCAATACCTGATCAGCCGGGCTGTGGTCCGCAAGTTGGTTTGCATGCGGCCAGCAGTAACAACAAGGTTGATCAGGCCCTGATCCACCGCGAGGCATGGTCACGGACCGGGCCTCGGGGACGTTAATCCCCGAAACCCTCTCTAGGTATACTCCAGGTATTACCAGCGGGTGAACTAAAAGTTTTCTACACAAAGCCTCGAAGTATATTCCAGAAAAATGGAAGAATTATCTACTTACCCCTCATCAAAACATCCAAATATTCTTACTGACGGAATCTTGGCTCAGTCGTAACTACCATCTGATAGGATAAATAACCTTAACAGGATACAATACTATGAGTTAAGGCCGCACTCAAAAACATAAGTATAGTTACCCTGCGTATTCTTAAAGAACTCTAAACAGTGGCGGATCTACATTCTTGGGAAGACTAAATGGTTATAACTATGACCATAATTTTAAAGGGGTGGACCGGTAAGCCAGCGGAAGGCCTCGGTCAGATGACCAAAATCTCCAAGGGCGGGTCATCATCTGACCAAGACCAGCGTCAGGAAGCACTTGTCCTGTTTGTTCAATAATGCTATACAATACCGACAATATGAAATTAAGACACATGTGCAACATCTGGGTATCTTTATAGTAGACGTTTCGCCCTCCAGTGACTTTATCAGTACAAGTTCTAGGACATAACTTGAAAGAAAGAAGATGAGGTAATGAGTCCCTCAGCCTTGGAGTTGGTGTGAAGATCACCGTAGTCATGGAGGTTCTGAACCTCCACGACTACGGTGAGGGTGTGGGGTGTGTGTAGGGGGTGTGGGGTGAGTGTGTGGAGTGCGAGTGTATGAGGAGTGTGTGTGTATGGGGTGTGTGTGTGTGTGTGGGGTGTGTGGGTGTGTGGTGTGTGAGTGTGTATGCGGGGTGTGTGTGTGAGATGTGTACTCGCCTAATTGTGGTTGCAGGGGTCGAGACTCAGTTCCTGGCCCCGCCTCTTCACGGGGCTGTGTGTGTGTGTAGGGGGATGTTTGTAGGGGTGTGTGTGAGTGTAGGGGATGTGTTTAGGGGATGTCTGTATGTGTGTAGGGAATATGTGTTAGGTATGTGTGTAGGGTATGTGTGTAGGGTATGTGTGTAGGGTATGTGTGTAGGGTATGTGTGTAGGGTATGAGTGTAGGGTATGAGTGTAGGGTATGTGTGTAGGGTATGAGTGTAGGGTATGTGTGTAGGGGATGTGTAGGCTTTTGCAAAATCTGTGTATATAACATCTGCATTCTGTTTATCTTCTAGAGCATCCAGGACCTTGTCGTAGTGGTCCAGTAGTTGGGACAGACAGGAGCGGCCTGCTCTAAACCCATGCTGTTCTGGGTTGTGCAATTGATGGGTATCAAGATGGGTGGCGATCTTGCTTCTTAGAACCCTTTCAAAGATTTTTATGATATGGGACGTTAGCGCAATTGGTCTGTAGTTCTTTGCTATTGCTTTACTGCCCCCTTTGTGGAGCGGGGCTATGTCTGTTGTTTTTAGTAGCTGCGGGACGACCCCAGTGTCCATGCTCCCTCTCCATAGGATGTTAAAAGCATGTGATAGGGGCTTCTTGCAGTTCTTGATGAACACGGAGTTCCATGAGTCTGGGCCTGGAGCGGAGTGCATGGGCATGTCATTTATGCCTTTTCAAAGTCATTTGGCGTAGTGATGATGTCAGAAAGGCATGCGTCTGTCAAGTTCTGTGGCACTCTATGAAAATCATTTAGGTTTTCGATTTTCAGTCTGGTTAGTGCTCGCTAAAGACTGAGTCATACTGGGATTTAAGTAACTCACTCATTTCCTTGCTGTCATCTGTGTAGGACCCATCCGGTTTAAGTAGGGGCCCAATACTGAGGTTAGTTAGAGAAGAACAAAAAAGATTCTCTCTTTTAAGTGCTTTTATTTGTGTATTGTGTTAGAGAATTTTTCTAATCCTTAAAATAATTATAGAATGAAACCCATTTTCTAGACAATTTTTATTAGTTATTTTCCAATTTTCAATTTGAAGAACAAATTGTCTTGGCAAGAAATACTTCAGCAAATAATTCATCCACGTTCATTATGGTACTCCAAACATTTCATTTTTTATAGCTTAAATTTCCTTTTGGCATATTCCCTGTTTTGGTTTTATTTTATAATATTCAGGAAAGGACTGATTCAAGTTGGGGCAATCCCAGTCAAAACATAACACACTATCATAATAATAATAATAATATTAATAATAATATTATTAATATTATTACTAATATTAATAATATTAATATTATTATTATTAATAATATTAATAAAAATTATTAATATTAATATTATTAATAATATTAATATTATTAATAATATTAATATTATTAATATTATTAATATTAATATTATTAATAATATTAATATTATTAATAATATTAATAATATTAATATTATAATAATATTAATAATATTAATATTATTAATAATATTAATAATAATATTAATATTATTATTAATATTAATATTATTATTAATATTAATAATATTAATTATTATTAATATTAATAATATTAATATATTATTAATATTAATAATATTAATATTTTATTAATATTAAAATAATATTAATAATATTAATAAAAATTTTAATAATATTAATAATATTAATAATATTAATAATATTAATAATATTAATAATATTAATAATATTAATAATATTAATATTATTAATATTATTAATATTATTAATAATATTAATAATATTAATAATATTAATAATATTAATAATATTAATATTATTAATATTATTAATAATATTAATAATATTAATAATATTAATAATATTAATAATATTAATATTATTAATATATTAATAATATTAATAATATTAATAATATTAATATTATTAATAATATTAATAATATTAAAAATTTTAATAATATTAATAATATTATTAATAATATTAATAATATTAATAATATTAATAATATTAATAATAATATTAATAATATTAATATTATTAATATTATTAATAATATTAATAATAATATTAATAATATTAATATTATTAATATTATTAATAATATTAATAATATTAATAATATTAATATTAATATTATTAATATTAATAATATTAATATTATTAATAATATTAATAATATTAATAATATTAATAATATTAATAATATTAATAATATTAATAATAATAATAATATGATTAATAATATTAATAATAATATTAATATGATTAATAATAATAATAATAATATTAATATTATTAATATCAATATTATTAATAATATTATTAATATTAATATTAATAATAATAATAATAATAATAATAATAAAATTAATAATAATAATAAATTAATAATAATAATAAAATTAATACTAATAATAAAATTAATAATAATAATAATAATAATAATATTAATAATAAAATCAATAATAATAATAATAAAATCAATAATAATAATAATAATAATAAAATCAATAATAATAACAATAATAATAACAATAATAATATCAATAATAATAATATCAATATCAATAATATTAATATTAATAATATTATTAATAATATTAATATTAATAATATTAATTAATAATAATAATAATAATAATAATAATAATAATAATAATAATAATATTAGTTTACCATGTCCTGTTTTGACCAGGATTGTCCTTGTTTGAATGTTCTGTCCCGAAGTCCTGGTCAGTTTGGTATTTTGTCCTTTGCAGAAACATTACAACATTAAATGAAAGTAATAAAAAATACAGAAATATGAAAAACGTTAATTTTAGCTATAAAAATTAACACACGAACTCTTCTCAGAAATATTGCATTCGTTGGCCGTTATTAATTCAACGCGAACTATTTTCAGAGTATCATCATAAATCTTGAGACCTGTGGAATTATTTAGGCACTAAACTCAACTCCGCACTTGCCACATGTCACAGTAATAATTGTCTTTGAGTGACGGTAAGTATAACAAGGTTTGTTCAGTGGAACACGACACACACCACAACCCAAACCACGGAGCACATTTTCCACATGTTGTTGACTGTTTTTGACCATTTCTTTGCAACGTACGCTATGTGGTTTATCAGTTATTGATACTCGTTTCATGGCACTGGACAAAACATCCACTGGCATATCAGGTCGCGAAGATGTTGAGGCCACTGCGTCTGGAGTGGAGGCGACCTTTGGGATGGTGGCCAAAGATGTGGCCACAGGCGGTGCGGTATCCAAAGATGTGGCCACAGGCGGTGCGGTGGCCAAAAACGTTGCCACAGGCGGTGCGGTGGCCAAAGATGTAGCCACAGGCGGTGCAGTGGCCAAGGACGTAGCCACAGTCGGTGCGGTGACCAAAGACGTGGCCACAGGCGGTGCGGTATCCAAAGACGTGGCCACAGTCGGTGTGGCGGCCAAAGACGTGGCCACAGGCGGTGTGGCGGCCAAAGACGTGGCCACAGGCGGTGTGGCGGCCAAAGACGTGGCCACAGGCGGTGTGGCAATAGGTATAAAGTTATTTGCCACCATTAATTTGTTAAGAAGGTCTACGTAAAGATGATGGTCGTCACCTGCAAATTGTCGAGCCACCAAAGTGATAGTGTACATTTGTTGTTCTTCTCGGGTTTTGAGCAAACGCGTATCCACAGGAGTGGTGATATGTGTCAAGTTATTTGCCACTAGAAGTTCGTTGAGGAGGTTCACATAAAGATGGTGGTCGTTACCTGCCATGTCTTTAGCCAACATTCTGATGATGTAAATTCTCATTTGGTCTTCTGGTGTGGTGGCCACAGATGTGGTGGCCTCAGAGTCATCATTCGTTGGTGCTGCTTCTAATCTTCTTGCTTCTATCCGCTTTCTTTGCTTCAGACTGTTGTTGTGTTGATATCTCTTCTTGGGAGGCATGATAACGTACTATGGGTAGTCAATACACAAATAACCCGACAACGTTTCGGTCCGACTTGGACCATTTACAAAGTCACACTAACAACAAGAAGAGGAGGGAGTACTATATATAGAGGCCAGCAGACAGGGGCGGGAACAAGAAAGTGGTGGAGGAGTAATAGTGGTGGTAGTAGTGGTAGAAGTAGTAGTAGTGAAGTTAGTCAATTCTAGGAAAGAGGAGCACTGCAAGGAAGCTAGCGGCCCTATAGGGTAGGGACAAGGACACAAAGGGGAGGGGGAAATAAAGGACAAATACAAGGCAAAAGAAAGCAAACCCAGAGGAGAAATAAGAAAGAGGAAAGAGAAGAGGGAGAATGGGTAAGAATCAGGTTAAGCCATGGGTGTTCTGAAGTTTGGAGCATTTAACAATGTAATGGGAGAGGAAAGCATCTACAGAGACAAAGCCAGGACTAAGATTCATACAGGGAAAGTTGTGTATAAGGGAGGATTCAACCAGACAGCAATTGCAAAGAACTACAGACCGATTTAACAATTATTCAGTTCCTGAAGAATTCAAGTTAACTAATAATACTGTCACGAGGGACATGGTTATCAAACAGATAGATAAACTGAAGCAAAATAAGTCCCCGGGACCCGACGAGTTGTTTTCCAGGGTACTTAAAGAATGCAAGATGGAACTTAGTCAGCCATTAACGAATGTGTTTAATACGTCCATCCTAACTGGTGTTGTGCCAGAGATGTGGAAGATAGCTAATGTAGTTCCTATATTCAAATCAGGGGATAAGTCAATTCCATCAAATTACCGTCCAATAAGCCTCACATCTATAGTAGGCAAATTATTAGAATCAATTATAGCTGATATTATTAGAAGTCACCTTGAAGAACATAATTTGATTAATGAATCTCAGCATAGGTTCACGAGAGGTCGTTCCTGCCTAACAAATTTACTGACGTTTTTCAATAAAACATTTGAAGAAGTAGACAGTGATAAAGAATATGATATAGTTTACTTGGATTTCAGTAAGGCCTTCGATAGAGTACCTCACAAGAGACTCTTAAGAAAGGTGGCAGCTCATGGTATAGGAGGTAAAGTTCTAGCATGGATAGAGGCATGGCTTACCAATAGAAAGCAGAGAGTTTCCATTAATGGGGTCAAATCTGAATGGGGATTAGTCACTAGTGGCGTTCCACAAGGATCAGTTTTAGGCCCATTGTTGTTCATAATTTACATAAATGACCTTGATGAAGGAATTGCAAGTGACATGAGTAAATTTGTTGATGATACAAAAATAGGCCGTATGATTCATTCTGAGGAGGACACCAGTGAACTCCAGAAGGATTTGGACAAATTAATGTCTTGGTCTGAAAAGTGGCAGATGAAGTTCAATGTGGACAAGTGTAAGGTACTAGTCGTTGGTAATGAAAATATCCCTCGAATTTATAAACTAGGTGAAGTTGAGCTTGATCATACAGAATGTGAAAAAGACTTGGGAGTCATGGTAAGCAGGAATCTAAAGCCAAGACAACAGTGCCTAAGTGTGCGCAATAAGGCTAACAGATTACTAGGATTTATTTCAAGAAGTATAAGCAACAGAAGTCCAAAAGTTATTTTACAGCTCTATACATCACTAGTGAGACCTCATTTGGATTATGCAGCTCAGTTTTGGTCTCCTTACTACAGGATGGATATAGATTCATTGGAGAACATACAAAGAAGAATGACTAAAATGATTTACAGTATAAGAAATCTCCCGTATGAAGATAGACTTAGAGCGTTGAATCTCCACTCTCTGGAGAGACGTAGAATGAGGGGAGATATCATCGAGGTGTACAAGTGGATGATGGGCATAAACAAGGGAGATATTAGTAAAATACTGAGGATATCGAACCAAGTAAGAACCAGAAATAACGGATTTAAATTGGATAAATTTAGATTTAGAAAGGACATAGGCAAGTACTGGTTTTCGAACAGAGTTGTAGATGCGTGGAACAATCTTCCGAGTACTGTGATAGAGGCTAGGACCTTGGGTGGCTTTAAAAAGAGATTGGACAAATATATGAGTGGGAGGGGCTGGGTTTGATTGGTGTCGTGAGTACGGGAATAAATTCTTAGGTAGTGGTGGTTTTGATATGGACCTGCCTTGTATGGGCCAGTAGGCCTTCTGCAGTGTTCCTCCATTCTTATGTTCTTATGTTCTTATAGCACTAACATCCCATATCATAAAAATCTTTGAGAGGGTTTTAAGAAGCAAGATTGCCAACCACCTAGGTACCCATCAATTACACAACCCAAGGCAACACGGGTTTAGAACAGGTCGTTCCTGCCTGTCCCAGCTCCTGGACCACTATGAGGATAAACAAAATACAGATGTTGTATACACAGAGGAAAAATAAACACATAAGCAGTATAATGTGATCCTTTATTGACAACGTTTCGCCCACACAGTGGGCATTATCGAGTCAAACAAATCTACTTGATAAAGCCCACTGCGTGGGCGAAACGTTGTCAATAAAGGATCACATTATACTGCTTATGTGTTTATTTTTCCATTGTGTCATAAGAACATAAGAACGGAGGAACACTGCAGAAGGCCTACTGGCCCATACAAGGCAGGTCCTTATCAAAACCACCACTACCTAAGAATTTACTCCTGTACTCACGACACTAATCAAACCCAGCCCCTCCCACTCATATATTTGTCCAGTCTCTTTTTAAAGCCACCCAAGGTCCTAGCCTCTATCACCCTAATCGGAAGATTGTTCCACGCATCTACAACTCTGTTCGAAAACCAGTACTTGCCTATGTCCTTTCTAAATCTAAATTTATCCAATTTAAATCCGTTATTTCTGGTTGTTACTTGGTTCGATATCCTCAGTATTTTATTAATATCTCCTTTGTTTATGCCCATCATCCACTTGTACATAAGAACATAAGAATGGAGGAACACTGCAGAAGGCCTACTGGCCCATACAAGGCAGGTCCTTATCAAAACCACCACTACCTAAGAATTTACTCCTGTACTCACGACACTAATCAAACCCAGCCCCTCCCACTCATATATTTGTCCAATCTCTTTTTAAAGCCACCCAAGGTCCTAGCCTCTATCACCCTAATCGGAAGATTGTTCCACGCATCTACAACTCTGTTCGAAAACCAGTACTTGCCTATGTCCTTTCTAAATCTAAATTTATCCAATTTAAATCCGTTATTTCTCGTTCTTACTTGGTTCGATATCCTCAGTATTTTATTAATATCTCCTTTGTTTATGCCCATCATCCACTTGTACACCTCGATGATATCTCCCCTCATTCTACGTCTCTCCAGAGAGTGGAGATTCAATGCTCTAAGTCTATCTTCATACGGGAGATTTCTTATACTGTAAATCATTTTAGTCATTCTTCTTTGTATGTTCTCCAATGAATCTATATCCATCCTGTAGTAAGGAGACCAAAACTGAGCTGCATAATCCAAATGAGGTCTCACTAGTGATGTATAGAGCTGTAAAATAACTTTTGGACTTCTGTTGCTTATACTTCTTGAAATAAATCCTAGTAATCTGTTAGCCTTATTGCGCACACTTAGGCACTGTTGTCTTGGCTTTAGATTTCTGCTTACCATGACTCCCAAGTCTTTTTCACATTCTGTATGATCAAGCTCAACTTCACCTAGTTTATAAATTCGAGGGATATTTTCATTACCAACGACTAGCACCTTACACTTGTCCACATTGAACTTCATCTGCCACTTTTCAGACCAAGACATTAATTTATCCAAATCCTCCTGGAGTTCACTGGTATCCTCCTCAGAATGAATTATACGGCCTATTTTTGTATCATCAGCAAATTTACTCATGTCACTTGCAATTCCTTCATCAAGGTCATTAATGTAAATTATGAACAACAATGGGCCCAAAACTGATCCTTGTGGAACGCCACTAGTGACAAATCCCCATTCAGATTTGACCCCATTAATGGAAACTCTCTGCTTTCTATTGGTAAGCCATCCCTCTATCCATACACCTCGATGATATCTCCCCTCATTCTACGTCTCTTCAGAGAGTGGAGATTCAACGCTCTAAGTCTATCTTTATATGGGAGATTTCTTATATTGTAAATAATTTTAGTGATTTATTTCCAGTATACACAGACTTTGCAAAAGCATTCGACAAGTGTGACAATGGCGTAATAGCTCACAAAATGCGTGATAAAGGAATAACAGGAAAAGTTGGTAGATGGATCAATAACTTCCTGACAAATAGAACATAGGAATGGAGGAACACTGCAGAAGGCCTACTGGCCCACCACTACCTAAGAATTTACTCCCGTACTCACGACACCAATCAAACCCAGCCCCTTCCACTCATATATTTGTCCAATCTCTTTTTAAAGCCACCCAAGGTAAGTAAAAGGACACAAATACAACTAATGTGACATTTTATTGTGGCAACGTTTCGCTCTCCAGGAGCTTTCTCAAGCCGTTACAAGCGATACATGGACACAGTGGGTTATTATATACTCTCAAAGTGAGGTGAAATACTAAAATATTTGTCTAACCTATTGTTATACTACCCAATTATTTGTTTTATCACCTTTTACTCATGTGCATATTGATTGTTCTACCTTATTGTATTACTACTACCACTACTTATATCACTATTACCTCGACCACCACTAGTATTTCACCTCACTTTGAGAGTATATAATAACCCACTGTGTCCATGTATCGCTTGTAACGGCTTGATAAAGCTCCTGGAGAGCGAAACGTTGCCACAATAAAATGTCACATTAGTTGCATTTGTGTCCTTTTACTTAACAGTATAAAAATAGGTTAGACAAATATTTCTGTTGGAGGTTGGAATAGGAAGACCTGTAGCAGTGTTCAACATCTGCGATGTGCTTGTGTGGTATTAGCAGGAGAGACTATATGATGGTAGGGTTTACTGTTTTCAGGAGGATTCTTGCTAAGACTTCAAAGATGGTGAAGCTGACTTTGTTTTGTTTGAGATTGTGTTAGAAACAGCGATAAGTGCTGATTCAAGGCACTTGCGTCTGCGGAAATTAGTTTCTTTGATTGCTAATCGGGCGTCTTTGAATTTCATGAGAGGATTGGTGGAATTACGGTGTTGTACGCAGGCGTACAATACCCTGTGGAGGCTGCGACAGGAATAAAAGTAATAATATTGGTAGAATTACCGACAATATGTTAAGTAAAAGGACACAAATGCAACTAATGTGACATTTTATGTGTGTGAGATCATTTTTATTTGTAGGTTTCCAGTAATCTTGAAATCTTAGGTTGTTATCTACTTTGTGGATGAGGACGTCTAGAAAGGGTAGCTTGTCATTGGACTCTTCTTCTAGTGTAAACTGGATCGCCGGATCAACTGCGTTGAGCCTGAAGATTCCGTACATCAAAACGTTTGGGAGTTATTACGAGGACGTCGTCTACGTAACGTAACCAAGTGACGCTTGAGGGGATGATGTTGGCGAAGTGTTCAGCCTCTAGGTGTTCCATGTACAAGTTAGCTAAGACGGCACTGATGGGGGACCCCATTCCCATGCCGGAAACCTACAAATAAAAATGATCTCTCACACTTTTATTCCAGTCAAGATACTAAGACCAAAAGAGGTATCATCATCGGATTCTTCCTAAGAGCTTACCGAATTTGTAGTCCTGAGTTTCTTGACGAGGAATGTACATACATTCACCAAACCTTCACTGATTTACAATTTCCTTCCTTTTTCATCAAAGATTGCAAGAAAAGAGCTCTTCAGATCGTTAATTCTCCACGCGTCAACACCACTCCAAACAAAGTTATAATTCTTCCCAACAGCCAGGTGGTTGCATCCAACATTTCTAAAGTATTTGCACAAGCTAACACTAGAGTCACCATTGCTTCCAGCACTTCTATAAAGGATCTAACCAGGACAAAATCCAAGCACCATGAACCAGTCAACGCAGGGGTATACACTATACCCTGTGGAGGCTGCGACAGGATTTATGTAGGAGAAACAGCAAGAAACCTCGAAACACGCCTCAATGAACACATTAATGCATGTAGGAACGATAACCTGAACAACGCCTGCGTACAACACCGAAATTCTACCAATCATCTCATGAAATTCAAAGACGTTCGATTAGTAATCAAAGAAACTAATTTCCGTAGACGAAAGTGCCTTGAATCAGAACTTATCGCTGTTTCTAACACAATTAAACAAAACAAAGGCAGCTTCACCATCTCTGAAGTCTTAGCAAAAATCCTCCTGAAAACAGTAAACCCTACCATCTCATAGTCTCTCCTACTACACAAGCACTTCGCGGATGTGGAACACTGCTGCAGGTCTTCTCTTTTCCAACCTTCAACTCAGAGGTATTGATATGGCAGATAAGGATGGCTGTTTGAGATTCGAAAAATGGGTACTTGGGGCATAGTTGAAATTCAAAAAGAAAGATGTGCCATAGGGATTTCGGGAAGTAATTCTTCAGCCTCAGGATGATCAGGAAATGGGATGACCTAGACGAAGAAGTTGTGGAAGCTTCATACATAGTTTAATGAGTAGGTATGGCAGGGCCCACGTGGCTGGAAAGAGAGTGAACTTGTAAAGCGTAGAGAGGCAGAGCCAAGAGCTAAGATTCAGCAACTACAAACACACATGAGTAAACACACAGTGAAGAGGCGGGGCCAGGAGCTGTGAATCGACCCCTGTAACCACAACTAGGTGAGTACGCATACACACACGAGCACTCACGCACACACAGGAATGTTAGGAAGTATTTTTGTAGTCACAGAGTTGTCAGGAAGTGGAATAGTCTGGGAAGTGATGTAGTGGAGGCAGGATCCATACATAGCTTTAAGAAGAGGTATGGTAAAGCTCGTGGAACAAGAAGAGTGACCTAGTAGCAACCAGTGAGTACACACAATTATTAATCGTAAAATACATAGCAGCTATTTAAGGAATACTCCTATATTTAAGTATTTTTTTGGATGTCTCCTACAGCTGGCCCTTGGAGCGCTACCCATTGCTGTGGAGGCGGTCAACAGCGACTCTAAGCTGTTACCTGGCCGGCGCTTGCAGTTCGAGGTAGCGGACGTAGGTAACAGTAACCTGGAGGAGCTGGCACCGCTCTCCATCAGGCGCATGACCACCATGAAGGACCAGGGACACCTGGCTTTCATTGGTCCTGACGACAACTGTGCCAACGAGGCACTGGTGGCTGCAGCCTGGAACCTTCCCATGATAACCTATGTGAGTACCCTAGTGATATCATGTTCCTTTATCCAGTAGGTTAGTGATAACTTCTTGTTTTATCCAGGTCTCCAGTGATATCATTGTTCCTTTACTCAGTATCCCAGTGATGACTGCCTATACTACTACCATTATCACTTATATGAGTGCCAGTACACCTACCATTATCACTTATATGAGTGCCAGTACTCCTACCATTATCACTTATATGAGTGCCAGTACACCTACCATTATCACTTGTATGAGTGCCAGTTGCGTGTATTTCAACGTATGCATCACATCATTTTCATCAAGAGCTTTTAGAAGGAGCTTGTTAAGGTTCCTTTGCAAGACTAATATTAGTCTGTTGATAATTGGCTTTATAAATGAACGAGATTCTTTTAGTTTATATACTGACCCTCTGTTTTTCTTTGGTGTTTTTTGCACTGACCACCATGTCTCCTGAACTCGCATATCTATATTTTTGGTGTTCTGATTTTGAACCAGATCCTCCAGCTTTTTCATGGTGCAATTTAAGATACTTTTTTTCTAGATTAAGTTCAAGAAAGAACATGATATAGGGACTTTAGATAATCCCAACAGCTTCAGACTTTGATTTAAATAATGTTAACAGAGAAGTTTTTTTAAGCATTCTGCAGATTTGCAATTTCACTTGCTAAAAAAAAAGAAAGTTTTAATATTCATATTTACACCAGACTAGAAAGTATAAATGCCTTAAAGAGTATTATTTGCTTGGCATCTTTTCTTTGGAAGACTCTTGCCATCAAGCATAAAATTTACCTAGAAGTAGTGAAAAAATACTAATATATGTTCGTTGTGCATAAGATCTTTTAACATTATTACCCTCAGGTCTCTTACATTTGCAATATTTTTCTGAGTTTTATTTCTTCAAGTGCAAGTTGAACCTGTCATCAGCATCCCAACATATTTTACAGAGGCTTAAAGATTTTGTCTGCCGACAGTGGATGCCACTCACAAACTGTAGCATCACCTGTGAGGCCTGTCTCTATCACTGTCTCTATCATTGTCTCTATCATTGTCTCTATCACTGTCTCTATCACTGTCTCTATCACTGTCTCTATCACTGTCTCTATCACTGTCTCTATCACTGTCTCTATCACTGTCTCTATCACTGTCTCTATCACTGTCTCTATCACTGTTCCTCTATCACTGTCTCTATCACTGTCTCTATCACTGTCTCTATCACTGTCTCTATCACTGTCTCTATCACTGTCTCTATCACTGTCTCTATCACTGTCTCTATCACTGTCTCTATCACTGTCTCTATCACTGTCTCTATCACTGTCTCTATCACTGTCTCTATCACTGTCTCTATCACTGTCTCTATCACTGTCTCTATCACTGTCTCTATCACTGTCTCGCTTATCACTGTCTCTATCACTGTCTCTATCACTGTCTCTATCACTGTCTCTATCACTGTCTCTATCACTGTCTCTATCACTGTCTCTATCACTGTTTTTATCACTGTCTCTATCACTGTCTCTATCACTGTCTCTATCACTGTCTCTATCATTGTCTCTATCACTGTCTCTATCATTGTCTCTATTGTGGAGAAAATTCTCCAAAGGAGGGTGGTATGCTCCCTTCCTACCCTTGTTAAGGGCCCCACCCTTTCCGCCCTTAGGAAGGGGCCAGACTAAGTAAGTAAGTTTATTCAGGTATACAAAAATACATTTACATACATTATCATACATAGCAGCATATGTGTAGAGAACCACCCAGGATAACCCAAAAAAGTCAGACAGAGGCGAGTCAGACAGAGGCGAGTCAGACAGAGGCGAGTCAGACAGAGGCGAGTCAGACAGAGGCGAGTCAGACAGAGGCGAGTCTGTACGAAAAGCAATTAACACAGACCAGATGTACTGACACAGTGGTCCGTGTTGCGAAAGTAGCAACGAGTGTATATGAGTTAATGACATTTGAGTAAATGTAACTTTGTCGTAACAGAAATTACAGTAACTGTGTATTAGTTTTACACTTGAACATTACAATCATTGCCAGTACGGAAATTAGCGAATACAAACTTGTAATTGCTCACTTGAACAGCGTGTAGCAATTGTTGAACTCAGTGACTGAAGTAGTAGCGATACAGGCACCACATGAATTGCCACTTGTCCTATCATTGTCTTAACTTGTCTTATCATTTCTCTATCATTCTCCTATCATGTCTCTATCATTGTCTCTATCATTGTCTCTATCATTGTCTCTATCATTGTCTCTATCATTGTCTCTATCATTCTCTCTATCATTCTCTCTATCATTGTCTCTATCATTGTCTCTATCACTGTCTCTATCATTGTCTCTACCATTGTCTCTATCATTCTCTCTATCATTCTCTCTATCATTCTCTATCATTCTCTCTATCATTCTTCTATCATTCTCTCTATCATTTCTCTATCATGTCTCTATCATTCTCTATCACTTCTCTATCACTTCTCTATCATTCTCTCTATCATCTCTCTATCACTTCTCTATCACTCTCTCTATCACTCTCTCTATCACTCTCTCTATCACTCTCTCTATCACTCTCTCTATCATTCTCTCTATCATTCTCTCTATCATTCTCTCTATCATTCTCTCTATCATTCTCTCTATCATTCTCTCTATCATTCTCTCTATCATTCTCTCTATCATTCTCTCTATCATTCTCTCTATCATTCTCTCTATCACTGTCTCTATCACTGTCTCTATCACTGTCTCTATCACTGTCTCTATCACTGTCTCTATCACTGTCTCTATCACTGTCTCTATCACTGTCTCTATCACTGTCTCTATCACTGTCTCTATCACTGTCTCTATCACTGTCTCTATCACTCTCTCTATCACTCTCTCTATCACTCTCTCTATCACTCTCTCTATCACTCTCTCTATCATTCTCTCTATCATTCTCTCTATCATTCTCTCTATCATTCTCTCTATCATTCTCTCTATCATTCTCTCTATCACTGTCTCTATCACTGTCTCTATCACTGTCTCTATCACTGTCTCTATCACTGTCTCTATCACTGTCTCTATCACTGTCTCTATCACTGTCTCTATCACTGTCTCTATCACTGTCTCTATCACTGTCTCTATCACTGTCTCTATCACTGTCTCTATCACTGTCTCTATCACTGTCTCTATCACTGTCTCTATCACTGTCTCTATCACTGTCTCTATCACTGTCTCTATCACTGTCTCTATCACTGTCTCTATCACTGTCTCTATCACTGTCTCTATCACTGTCTCTATCACTGTCTCTATCACTGTCTCTATCACTGTCTCTATCACTGTCTCTATCACTGTCTCTATCACTGTCTCTATCACTGTCTCTATCATTGTCCATTGTGTGAATAAAGGAAAAAAATGGAGAGTAATGTGTCTTCATGAGCTGAGTTCACAGTGGTCGAAACTGATTGATTTTTTTTATTATTAAACTGTTTCCTATTTGCTAGGCAATTAGTATCCATTTAACCCCATTTCACAGCTCTCTCTCTCTCTCTCTCTCTCTCTCTCTCTCTCTCTCTCTATTTAAACAAGGGTTGTTTTCATGGCTAGATTAAAATTTCTTACCTAGTTTTACAAGCTAAGAGCTCCGTGGCCTGGTGGCAAAAAATCTCTCGCATCACACGGTGAGGGTCCGGGTTCGATTCCCGGCGAAGGGGTGGAAACATCGGACGTGTTTCCTTACACCGGTTGTCTATATTCACCCCTCAGTAAAATGGGTACCTGGGTGTT
>WNWK01026751.1:0-27029 GCA_009830355.1 Cherax destructor | reverse complement strand
GGGTGTCAGAGGATAGGCGGGTGGTTTGGTTTTTGATGCTTCATCATTCAGGCAGTTTCTATGTGGTTGTCTGGCGGCGTTTTTAAAAACGTCTGTGGGTGTGGGGGGGACTTGGTAGTAGATGGGGGGAGGTTCAGGGGTGTCAGGAGTATCTCACCTGTTCCTTACCGTGGGCGTCAACACGGTGTGTGTGGAGCCAGGGTTTTTTCATGAGTACTTGTAAGACAGATTCCCATGACCTAGAATGTATGTTGGGCGTGTGTGTGAGTGTGGTGTCTGTTTTGTTTTTCATGTGATGGTATAAAATTGTAAAGTTTAAGTGAGATGTTTTGTATGGTACTATGAGGTAATGGGGTTTTGTACCTTTCATTTTTAGTATGTCAATGTTATGTTATAGGTCCTGTGGGCCTTGTATTTATATGTATTGTACATTTGGTTTTAAAAAGTTGTGTAGGGGATGCTCACAGTGCATCGTTTAGGTTTCCAGGGTACGTGTGCTTTTAGGCACTTGGGGAGAGGGGAGTTTAGATGGGTAGGATAAATGGGGTTTTAAGAAATGACTACCATGTTTGATATGACATGTTTTATTTGTTGGAAGTTTCCTTTATCTTTTTGTCAGGGATATATATGCTCATATTGTTTTGTGGAGTGGAGCAATAAAGACTGTTTGTTTGTAAGGTCATGTGTAGTATTTTAGGTTAGTGTATTTAGTTGGTTTAGTGTATGACACTTTTCATTACAATTTTTCATGCAGTTTTGGCTGTGTGGAAGATTTGGCCCTTTCTAGTGTTTACATTATCAGGCATTTAATACGATTTTTGTGTTCTGAGGTAAGGTTTTGGTAAATGTTATTGTACATAATCTGTTTTTAAATAAAATATAAAAAAAAATTGTAAAAAAAAAACATAAGGAAAAAATTATCAAAAAGCATATAGCTGCATATTTAGACAGCCTTAATAAACTGTAACACGCGTCCTCATTACTGGTACACAGAGAAACCAATAGGTAATAGCCAAAAGAGTGTGCACACACACACACCAAGGTCTGCTAGTTAAATGCAATTATTACTCTATAAAAGCAAGGACATACAAGCAATATATAGATTACCTAACCACGATATGGTGCATTGTCCAATGTAAAATTTTAAAGAAGGAATTGAGTACCTGAGTGTGTACGCTTCACCTGCTTAAAATAAGGAAAATAATGTAAGTCTTCCTGATACTATCAAAAGCAGCACTCCAATCGATACTCAACACCAAACCCCCCCTCCCCCCCGCCCCTTCACCACTCTCAATAAAATCCCGAATTTGACCATGACCCACGCCCATGCTTCTACCTGGGATTCCACATTGCCCCTTATTTAAGACCATTCCCAACACTTTCTTAAGCCTATTACCTAGCAACTTAGCGAGGATCTTATAATCCGCACACATTAAAGTTATAACTCTATAATCCTTCATCGTCCTACATTCCTCTTGTTTCTTCACCAAAACTACAACACCAGTGTTCTGCATACTACCCAATACCCTCCCATTCTTCATGGAATTGAATACTTTAACTAAACAATCCCTTAGAGGCTCCTAATTATGCACATAGAAATCATTAGGGAGACCATCTAATCCAGGAGCCTTCCCTTTGCTCAAACTCTGCACTGTGTCCCATACCTCTTCCTCGCTAATCTCTCCCTCCATGTCCTTCCTGTCTTCCTTACTAACAATACACCTAATCCCCTCCCCTATTACTGCCCTGTCCCTCACCCCCACCCCCTCTTCCTCCTGCAAGTACTCTTTAACCCAGTGATCTACATATTACTTATTCCTTCAGTAGTTCGTAGCAATTGTCCTCCCCTATACCCCCCCAACTCCCGACACACCTCCAACGTCATCATAGTTGTGTCCCTCTGCCACTTCCTAAAACGTCGGAGCACACAGGATGATGGCCTGTCGCCCCATAAGACCTCCTCTAGCCCTCCTCTCACGCGTGTCGCATTAAATCATTCATTCTGCAAATCTCTCAGACGACCTTTCAGAATACCCATCTCATCCACCCTAGAATTCCTGCCCCTTTTGTAACAATCCTCCAGTTGACCCTCCAAGTACCTCTGTAATCCGAATTTCTCCCAATACTCTTCCCTGCCCATTTTTGTATAATACTTCCTAATACACGGCTTTGCCCACATTTCCCAACTCAGTAAGTCCCCGGCATGCTGACCTCTCTCCCATTGCCCCTGCCACCATGCAGCAAAACTCTCTCCCTCACCAACTCCTTGTAGTAAACTTACATTCAATTTCCAATAGCTGTCATACCTTTTAATCATTGCTTCCCAGCTGATATCTGCCAACACACCCCTATGATTGAAATATCCCACGTCCATAGCTTCTACCCTACCAACCTGTATCGCCTTAGTTACGTAAATCCTATCTAGTCGCGCCTGATATCCCCGCCTCACGAACGTGTGCTCCACACACTATCCTCCTCCCCTAACTACATTGATCACTCCGGCCGCTCCTAATACCTCCCTCAACACCCCCAGGACACAGCCCGCTCCCCTGGGATCTACATCCTTACCCCGTATTACACAGTTCCAGTCTCCTCTTATAATGGTTACCTCAGGCAGTCCTCTCAAATGATACAGCAGTACGTCCCTCTCGAAACGTTCCTTAGTATGCCTGCATTGATCCGCCGGCATATACACACTTATAAAACTCACGCACACGTCTCCCCACACCCCGTCTACCCTCACCACCCTACCCTCCTCACCATTTTAATAACTTAAAAGGGCTGACCTCGCGCATGACCACAGCAGTCCCTCCCTTTAATTTCCCTGAACCACCGGCATACACTCGGTACCCATTCAAACACAATTCTGTCACACACCTGAAATTATGTTCCTGTACAAAACAAATATCTACCTGAAAACGTTGTAAAGTCACCTCGAGCCATCGTCTTTTCACCTCGGCCCGAAGGCCGTTAACATTTATGGTGAGACTTCTGAAGACAACATAGGGGGTTTTCCTCGATACCTCTGGACTTTTGGCACTCCTCCACCCTTCTCCTTCGCCCCCTGACCACTTTTAGACCATTCTCGTCCTGACACCCCACCCTGTCTCCTGCGAGCCACATCGACCCATGGCTTCGTACAAACTCACTGCGCAGGTGTGATCACTTCCTCATCTGTCCCACCCACAGGTCTTTTACGTGAATCACCACTTTGTTCCATAGCCACATTTTCCAACTGTTCATCCTGCCTGTGGACTACAGCCACTACATCCTGCACCACCAGGTTAGAATCCCCCACATGCGATGTAAGCCCACCCTTCCCAGGCGCTCCACATGACCATCACCAGGCTCTAAAGGGGACGCCTCTCCGGGTGTGCCAAGGAAATCCCTGAGGGCATCTTGAAATACTGGGGACAAGTACCCCTGCAAAATCCCCTCATCCACAGGTGCAACCCCCCTCCCCTCTGGCTTGTCTGCACCAGATCCCTCAGGCAGATTTTCACAGGTGATGCCTGTGAGACTCATCCACCTCATCACTCCACCTTTTACTCTGTCCCACACTTGGTGATACTGGCACCACACGCTCTGCCTTGTCAACCTCCGTTTCCTCCATTCGTTCTTCCTGACGGTGGTCCTTCCTCCTCCCACAAGCAGCTGCAACATGATCATACGCCCCACATAGTCTGCAGGTTACATAGACTTGAGTCCAAAATTCATCAAGTACAACATACGAAGGTATAGGCCTTCGTAGAGTCATTTTAAGGGAATATGACCCTTCCTGTAATCCTGCGTAAATTCCGTCAGTCCATTTGCCCATTACAGCCGTATGGACCACTCCAAATTGCTGGAACGCCTGACGAATATCCACATCATCAATTTTAAATGGGACATTGTGAACACGAATAAAGGTGTAATATCGGGAGACATCCCTCAAGCATACCTCCAATCCAACGTTGATCACCATTTGTTTATCTTGAAAGCCATCCACGATGCGCTCGTTCGCCACCACCATTGCAAACTTGACGAAGATGTGGTACGCCCCATTCAGCGATATTCCTTGCAATTCCTCAGCATGAATGCCATATGCATCGCGTAGAATGGAAGGCAACAAAACAGTCGTGTTATCTGGGTACACTGATCCTTGTAAGACCTCAACACACACCGTGTTGATCCTCCTCCTTCCCCCAGACGCCATATTGCTGAAAATCAGTAACTTGCTCGTCGGCCACCAGGTGTCAGCAGCAAGAGAACCACTCAGCTCAGAGGCCAAGCGGCGAATTGTAGAGGTGCACAAGAATTGTTAGAGCGAATGAACTGGAGCCACACTATAAACATGGAAAATATGAGCAGTATTATCACATTTGGGGTATACTCATGGTGCAAGAAATTATATTCACAATCACAGGTTGAGGCACAAGATTATTGAGACAACTCACATAGCACCAGAGAGTTAATTACTGTTGTAGGGAGGGGCCTAAAGGGGTCAAAGGGAACCATGCATGAACTGAAGCTGTGTGGTAGAAAAATAATAATTATATAACAACAACAACAAGAGACAAGCATCAACAAACAACAAATAACAAACAACAACATCATAAACGGTTTGGAAGAGAACTAAAATATACCTAATGAATGAAACTACAGAAATGGAGGAGAGTTATTTCTTGTAGAGTTAACACTCGTATACCTCTATATTTAATGTTCAGTAAATAACTCTTTACTGTAGCTGATTTAATTTTTAAGGTTATAATCATGACTGATTTCTACTGTATCTTACAGCTAGACTGTAAATAACATGTTATTTGCAGTCTAACTACAAACAATAATATGTTATTATCTACAGTGGAAATCAGTCACTTCGCATGACTTTACTGGGTTATCCTAGGTAATTTGCACACCTTACTAAATATGATAATTGTAGTCACCTAAATTTTTACTCACCTATATGTGATTCAGGGGTCGAGTCATAGGTCCTGGTCCCGCTTCTTCGCTAGTCGCTACCAGGTCACTCTCTCCCCGCTCCAAGAGCCTTATCATACCTCTTCTTAAAGCCTCCACTACTTCACTCTCCAGATTATCATACTTCTTGACAACTCTAAGACTAAAGAAATACTTCCTAATATTCCTATGACTCATATGAGTTCTCTGCATCCAGTTGTGTCCCCTTGTTCTTGCGTCCCATCTCTGAAACATTGCAGCTCTGTCCACCTTATCAATTTCTTTAAGTATTTCATACGTTGTAATCATGTCCTCCCTATCCCTCCTATCCTCAAGTGTCATCAGGTTGAGTTCCCTAAACCTCTCCTCATAAGACCAACTTGTTAGCTCTGGAACTAGTCTTGTTGCAAACCTTTGCACTTTCTTTAATTTGTTGACGTGTATGGCCAGGTGTGGGTTCCATACTTGTGCTACATACTCCAATATGGGCCTGACGTATACAATATCGTGAATGACTCCTTACTTAGATGTCGAAATGCTGTTCTCAGGTTTGAAAGGAGTCCATATGCTGCAGCGGATATTTGGTTGATGTGCGCCTCAGGGAATGTGATGTTTGTAGCTCTAGCTCTTGGCACCCTGCGGTCTTCTTTGTCCTTCCCCAAGCTTCATTAATACCTTTAATGAACCTTCCTCGCGCAGTGCCTCAGATGCACTTGGTTTGACCAGGCTTGCAACCTGTCCAAATCCCCTTGTAGACTTACCTGATCCTCGTCCGTTTGTATTCTCCTCATTAGTTTCACATCGTCTGCGAACAGGGACACCTGTGTGTGTGTGTGTGTGTGTGTGTGTGTGTGTGTGTGTGTGTGTGTACTCACCTAATTGTACTCACCTAATTGTGGTTGCAGGGGTCGAGACTCAGCTCCTGGCCCCGCCTCTTCGCTGTCTGCTACTGGGTCTCTGCTCTCCCTGCTCCATGAGCTTTATCATACCTTGTCTTAAAACTATGTATGGTTCCTGCCTCCACTATATCTTTCTCTAGTCCATTCCACTTCCTAACTACTCTGTGGCTGAAGAAATATTTCCTGACATCCCTTTGACTCATCTGAGTCTTCAGCTTCCAGTTGTGTCCCCTTGTTTCTGTGTTCCCTCTCTGAAACAACCTGTCACTATCTACCTTGTCAATTCCCCGCAGTATTTTGTATGTCGTTATCATGTCTCCTCTGACCCTTCTTTCCTCCAGTGTTGTTAGTCCTATTTCCCTCAATCTTTCTTCATAAGACAGACCCCTGAGTTGTGGAACTAACCTTGTCGCAAACCTTTGCACTTTCTCTAGTTTCCTTACGTGCTTGACCAGGTGTGGGTTCCAGACTGGTGCTGCATATTCTGGTATGGGCCTGACGTACACGGTATACAGTGTCTTGAACGATTCCTTGTTAAGGTAACGGAACGCTAATCTAAGGTTTGCCAGACGCCCATATGCTGCCGCAGTTATCTGGTTGATGTGTGCCTCCGGAGACGTGCTTGGCGTTATACTCACTCCAAGGTCTTTCTCCTTTGCCGAGGTTTGTAGCCTTTGTCCGCCTAGCTTGTACTCTGTCAGCGGTCTTCTTTGCCCTTCTCCGATCCTCATGACTTTGCATTTGGAGGGATTGAATTCGAGAAGCCAATTGCTAGACCAGATGTCGAGCTTGTCCAGGTCTGTTTGCAGCCCTGCCTGGTCCTCTTCCGATGTGATTCTCCTCATTATTTTCACATCATCCGCGAATAGAGACACTTCTGAGTCTATCCCGTCCGTCATGTCATTTACATATACCAGGAATAACACTGGTCCTTGGACTGACCCCTGCGGTACACCGCTCGTCACAGGCGCCCACTGTGATACCTCATCACGCACCATGACTCGTTGTTGCCTCCCTTTGAGGTATTCCCTGATCCATTCCAGTGCCCTTCCTGTTATACCTGCTTGTTCTTCCAACTTCTTTACTAATCTCATGTGAGGAACTGTGTCAAAGGCCTTCCTGCAGTCCAGGAAAATGCAATCAACCCACCCTTCTCTCTCCTGCCTTACCTCTGTTACTTTATCATAGAACTCCAGGAGGTTTGTTACACAGGATTTGCCTTCCCGGAATCCATGCTGTCTGGTGTTTATTATCCTGTTCCGCTCAAGGTGTTCCACCATTCTTTTCCTGATGATTTTCTCCAGGACTTTGCACACTATACATGTAAGTGACACCGGTCTATAGTTTAGTGCCTCTTTTCTGTCTCCTTTTTTAAAAATGGGGACTACGTTGGCCTTCTTCCATACCTCAGGTGTGTGTGTGTGTGTGTGTGTGTGTGTGTGTGTGTGTGTGTGTGTGTGTGTGTGAGTGTGTACTCACTTAATTGTAAATTGTTCTCACCTAATTGTGGTTACAGGGGTTGAGTCATTGTTCATGGCCCCTCCTCTTCACTGGTCGTTACTAGGTCCACTTTCTCCCAGCTCCATGAGCTTTATGATACCTCTTCTTAAAACTATGTATGGTACCTGCCTCCACTACCTCACTTTCCAGACTATTCCAATTCTTGACAACTCTATGACTGAAGAAATACTTCCTAACATACCTTTGACTCATCTGAGTGTTCAACTTTCAATTGTGACCCCTTGTTGTTGTGTCCCATTTCTGGAACATCCTGTCTCTGTCCACCTTGGCGATTTCTCTCAGTATTTTATATGACATTATCACGTCTCCCCTGTCCCTCCTGTCCTCCAGTGTCGTCAGGTCGCGTTCCCTTAACCTCTCCTCTTAGGACATGCCCCTTAGCTCCAGGACTAGTCTCGTTGCGAACCTTTGCACTTTCTCTAATTTCCTGACGTGCTTAGCCAGGTGTGGGTTCCAAATTGGAGCTGCATACTTCAAATATGGGCCTGACGTACACGGTGTACAGAGTCCTGAATGTCACTCTTACCAAGAAGTCGGATTGCTATTCTTAGGTTAGCTAATCGCCCATATGCTGCAGCAGTTATTTGGTTGGTGTGCGCCTCAGGACATATGCTCGTTATTATACACACTCTAGAATCCTTTTCCTTGAGTGAGGTTTGTAGTCTTTGGGCCCCCTAGACTGTACTCTGTCTGCGGTCTTCTTTGCCCTTCCCCGATCTTCATGACTTTGCACTTAGTGGGGTTGAACTCCAGGAGCCAGTTGCTGGACCAGGTCTGCAGCCTGTCCAGATCCCTCTTTAGTCCTGCCTCATCCTCCTCCGACTGAATTCTCATTAACATCGTCTGCAAACTGGGACACTTCTGAGTCTATTTCTTCCGACATGTCGTTCACATATACCAGAAACAGCACCAGTCCTAGGGCTGACCCCTGCGGAACCCCGCTCGTCACAGGCGCCCACTCTGACACTTGTCTCTTACCACGACTCTCTGATGTCTACCCGACAGGTATTCCCTGATCCATTGCAGCTCCTTCTCTGTTATAAATGCCAGGTCCTCCAGCTTATGCACTTATCTCTTGTGTGGAACTGTGTCAAAAGCCTTCTTACAGTCCAAGAAAACGCAGTCTACCCACCTTTCTCTCTTGTCTTACTACTGTCACCCTGTCATAGAACTTCAGTAGGTTTCTGACACAGGATTTCTCATCCCAGAAACCGTGCTGGTTGTCGTTGATAAGCTCATTCCTTTCTAGGTGCTCCACTTTGCATACTATACAAGTCAGTGACACTTGTCTATAGTTTAATGCTTCGTGTCTGTCTTCTTTTTAAAAAAAATTGGGACTACATTTGATGTCTTCCATACCTCAGGTAGTGTGAGTGTGAGTGTGTGAGTGTGAGTGTGTGAGTGTGAGTGTGAGTGTGAGTGTGAGTGTGAGTGTGAGTGTGTGTGTGTGTGTGTGTACTCACCTATTTGTACTCACCTATTTGTGGTTGCAGGGGTCGAGTCATAGCTCCTGGCCCCGCCTCTTCACTGATTGCTACTAGGTCCTCTCTCTCCCTGCTCCATGAGCTTTATCAAACCTAGTCTTAAAACTATGTATGGTTCCTGCCTCCACTATGTCGCTTTCTAAGCTATTCCACTTCCTGACAACTCTATGACTGAAGAAATACTTCCTAACATCCCTTTGACTCATAGGAGTCTTCAACTTCCAATTATGACCCCTTGTTTCTGTGTCCCCTCTCTGGAACATCTTGTCTCTGTCCACCTTATCTATTCCTCGCAGTATTTTATATGTCGTTATCATGTCTCCCCTAACCCTCCTGTCCTCTAGTGTCGTCAGGCCGATTTCCCTTAACCTTTCTTCGTAGGACAATCCCCTTAGCTCTGGGACTAGTCTTGTTGCAAACCTTTGCACTTTCTCTAATTT
The DNA here is from genome assembly GCA_009830355.1 of Cherax destructor. Taxonomy (NCBI): domain Eukaryota; kingdom Metazoa; phylum Arthropoda; class Malacostraca; order Decapoda; family Parastacidae; genus Cherax; species Cherax destructor. Next base: position 17,747 of record WNWK01026751.1, on the reverse strand, counting down.
CTTGACGTGCTTGACCAGGTGTGGGTTCCAAACCGGTGCTGCATACTCCAGTATGGGCCTGACGTATATGGTATACAGAGTCTTGAATGATTCCTTAGTGAGGTATTGGAACGCTATTCTTAGGTTTGCCAGCCGCCCGTGTGTGTGTGTGTGTGTGTGTGTGTGTGTGTGTGTGTGTTTGTGTGTGGTGGGCTCAGCGGCTCCGTTCCCGTGGGACTCCCTGACAACCTCCAAGTAAAAACAGAACATTCTTAGACACACCAAAAAAATTGCATAATAACTTCACGCGTCGGAGACGGGAGACATACAATGCAGATTTCAGGACTCTCTCAAGTGGTCACTCGTCAGGGCAACGATCATATTTTACACAGCTACTGGTTTAAAACTTACTACTATGGCTTATCAGGTAGTTCGTTTATTTAGTTTCTCTTTCTCTCTTGGTCTCCTCTTTTCTTCCCTTCGCTTTCCCCCCCCTTGCCTCTTGCTCTCTCTCTCTCTCTCTCTCTCTCTCTCTCTCTCTCTCTCTCTCTCTCTCTCTCTCTCTCTCTCTCTCTCTCTGTCACAGTAACCAGATCATGATACATTCAAAATCTTCATGTCACAGCATCCACATAATGACAGCATTTTCATTACACAGCCAGCACCCTCATAGCACATTCAGAGCCTTTATGATAGTCACTTCTGTCAAAACACAGTTGCTACATCAACACTGTCAGCACCATAAAAAAATATAAAGTCAGGTCCTGCTGTCCCCGTTTACCTTGCAGAAAGTAGTTACCTGTGTGTTAACAGACTGTTGTGGGTAGCATCCTTGTGGACAAGATCAAAGGAACCCAATGGAAATAAGACTTAGTCTTCGATGATGATGCACTGACTTTTTTAGGTTTTCCTTGGTGACTAACCCTCTGGACTAAAAATCAAAACAAATCTTTTTTTATCAGGTCCATCATGACCAAATTAGCATATGAAAAAAACGAAATGAATAAAAGGGATATAAAAACAATACTGAAATATATACTCAAGACAGGACTCATTACAGTGGGATTCAAGTTGGTCAAATTTAGACATTCATTCCCCGTCCAGCGACCATACTGGTCGGTTGTTGGTGCTCTGCCTCCTTGTGGCATTGAGACGCAACTTTATTTTCACCAACATGGCGGCAGCTGGAAGAAGGCGCATCAACACGGTCTGTCTTGAAATAGTGAAGGGCGTGTTACACCCGTCATATGTGGCCAAAGTCTTACCTACGATATTGCAGGACATCTACAAGATTGATATAGGAGACTTGTATGGTGTGGCCCTAAATGGGATGACAAGAGTGTTTGTGAAATTGTCGTCAAATCATGAGTACAAACGGCTGGTCGACAGTTATCAGGATCATGTTTACGCAGTTAACTCAGGCATGGAGGTGAGGATGAGGGACGTATCCCTTTCATATACATTGATAAAAGTGCGCAACGTTCTGTTTGAAGTGGATCCGGTGGATTTAATGACTGTTTTCAAAGACTACGGTATTGTATTTGCTGCAAATGTGGGGAAGTGGCATGAGGGCCCCTTCGAAGGACTTATGGAGGGTTCTTATTCTTTTAAGATGACCATCAGGCGACCCATACCTGAGTCCTGAGTTCAGAACTCAGGTTTATGTAACTTATGCGGGTCAACGACGCACGTGCCGTATATGTGGGGCTTTCGAACGTGTGGTGGCGGATTGCCCAAGGAGAGGGCAGCAGAGATATGAAGAGAGTATGAATCGCAAGCGCGAGGTGGAAGAGGGTAATGAAAGGTCCAACATGGAGCAAGAACAATCTACAAGGTCTTGGAGTGAGATAGTAGAGGGTAGTGCACAAATATGCCAAACACTACCTCTTATGGCTATGATGGAGCAGCAAGAAATAACAGAAGTGGGGGAGGGTGCTGAGAAGGTCAGCCCCAATATGTCATTGGAAGGGGTCTTAAGCCTCCTGGATGATACACTGCCAGAGTTAAGTGTGGCAGCAGGGTCAGTCTTAAAGGAAGATAATGAAAATGGTGGTGATATGGAAGCAGGAAATCCAGAGATATCAGAATTAATGGGTGTGCAGGTGAGTGTGGAAGTGCATGAGTGTGAAATGAATAGTGGTAATGGTATGGTAGTGTTGGGGAAATCCCGGAAGAGATAGGTCGCCTCGTCAGATGGAGATGATGTCTTAACACCAGCACAAAGGTCGTACAAAAAGCCTTAGGTGGATGCGTCAAAAAGGGGAAAGGGAGGGTCGCAACTTAAGGAAGGTGCCAAGGGTTGGAAAGGCATAAGTAGGGGAGGAGGCATGGGGAAAACTGACGTGACGCATCCGCCAAAGTCGAGAGGTAAACCTACATCATTGTTTTCCAATGTATAACTATTAACGTAAATGTTATGAGGGCGGAAGTTAAAAGGAAGTGGGTGGAGGTGACACTGAGACATTTTGGTGTGCAAGTGGGATTTTTGCAGGAACATAATTATAGATATGGAAGAGACTTACGTTTGGCAGGATATGATGTGTATGCTAGGTCTTCAGAGAGATTAAAGGGAGGGGTTGTGGTCGTCATAAAGGTGTCAAGCCCTTTTCAGTTGATAGCATGGGAGGAGTGTGGGGGGGCGAATAATAAAGGTGGATAGGGAATGGGGTGGGGTCAGAGTATGTTTTGTAGGGATTTATATGCCGGCGGAGTTTTCAAGGACAGTCAAGGATGAATTCGTGAACGAATATCTCGTGTATGCCTTAGGAGGGATGCCGGGTGTAGTGATAGTGGATGGGGATTGGAACTGCGTCATTAGGAATAAAGATGTGGAACCTAGGGGAGCGGGATGTGTGTTAGGGGTCTTAAGGGATGTGTTGAACAATATGGGGTTAAAGAATGTGGTAGGAGGGGGGGAAGGGTGTAGCACACATACTTTCGAAAGGGATATGCAGCTAGATTGGACAGGATTTATGGGTCGGATCAGGTAGTGATTGGAAGTATACAAACGATAGATGTAGGGTTTTCGGACCATAGAGGGGTACTGGTAGACGTAAATTGGGAAGGGGCAGTTAGATGGTATAGAGGCTACTGGAAATTGAATGTTAGGTTGTTGAGTGGGGAGGACAAACAGGTAAGTTTTGCACAATGGTGGAAGGGGATGTGGGAGCAAGGTAAGAGACAGGTTGAGTCGGGAGAAAGTTTAATAGTGTGGTGGGAAAAAGTGGCAAAAGAGGGTATAAAAGGATTTTATAAAAGGTTAGGGAGAGAGGAGGTGTGCTGGTCGTTTGGGTTACAAAAGTATGTAGAGGGGTTACTGTACAGATGTTACGAGAGGAATGGACCTAATGCAGTGCAAGAAATAAGGGGATTGAAAGAAAGGCTGAGAGGAATACAGAATGAACGCTTTGATGCTTGTAGATTGAAAGCAGTGATGGATGATGTATTACGGGGAGATAGACCGTCGAAGTATGTGTTAAGCAAATGTAGGAAAAGGAGGGAAGGTATGACAGTAAATTGTATAGAAGTGGAGGAGGGATTGGAGAGTTATGTGCAGGGGCACAGATTAAGGACGACTGAGGCGATGGGTGTGTATGTGGACAAATGGTTTGAGAAGTACTGGAGAAGTGATAGGGTAGGTATAATGGAGAAAGGCACGATTATGGAGGAAGTACAGGTAAAGGTGGGAGAGGGGGAACGAGTAAGGATGGAAGGACCTATTAAAGAGGAAGAGGAATGGCAGTCAGTGAATGGGTTAAGCAAAGGAAAAGCTCCAGGGATAATACACACACAACCCGCACACGGTCCGACTTGGACCATTTACAAAGTCACACTAATACAATGGACAGGTAAAAGGGGTATTTATAGGCAGGCAGACAGGGAGGGCACAGGAAAGTGGTGGAGGGGTGTGGAGGAATGTGCTCCTACGATAAAATGGACTGTTAATGTTGCTACTTAGCTTATTGATGAATCCAAGAAGTCGCAGCCATCCTCGACATCTTCACAGAGGATACATCCATGGCCTCATTTCCGAGGGGGCTGTATGGTAAAAACATCAGGTGTGAGACTTATATTATTGCCCAAAAGGAGCGTATGCCCATATTTTCGGTCATTTCATGGACTGAAAGGCGGTTTACTCACGGTTTTTGGGCGGATCGCCCACGATTCACCAGGTGTATATGATAAATCTGCCTAAAGCAAATTATGCTTTCCTAACTGCGCAGCTGGTGGCATCTAGGTTTAAGCAGACTTACCTGGGTATTTGTAACGGACCCTTAATTCACACCCGGATATCGCTGTCTTGTTTGAAGAACACTGCTGAAGAGTCACTGCCTTGTTAGACGATGCAAACTCATTGTCCCTTTACATTCTTCAATTTCAGTCTTTTTGCAGTAGTAAGAAGCTGCGCACACTTCTGAATATACGGCGATTTTATACACTAAACGCGCTGGAACAGAATTCTTATCCGATTTCTCGACGTTAGTGGAGATTGAGGGAGAACGAACGCACACGACAATTGTCTCTTTGTCCGGTTATACACCGCGCCGTAAGCCTTTCCCCTTAGTTTTCTTAAAGCAATCTAGCCCGCTCCTGCATCCCGCAGCTCGGTCAAGCTGGGCGTCGCTGATCTCAGCTAAATTTCAACACTTGCAAACCACTGCAACAATTTGTAATTCAAGAGCTCGTGTTCTCTAAATTTCGATCACTAGAGCACAAGATTGTAAAGGCAAGTTTAGTAATGGAAATAACAGTTTTCTATATCTTTTCCTGCTAAGGTAAAGAGTAACATATATCCATGTCTATCACTCATTACATTCACATTGGTTGCAACCCTGGTCAGCTACTATGTGACTCTTGGCTGTTTGAGTCCGTCCATATGTTTCCAATTAAACTGTTGACCAGTAAACGTTGTTGATCAGGAAGCTAGACACGCCGTCTGGCCCTTTCTAAGGGCCGGAAAGGGATGAGCCCTTTCTAAGGGCAGAAAGGGTAGGTACCCCCCTCTTTTGGAGAATTTTCTCCACATACTCTTAAGAAAGCTTTGGAAATATCAGCCGTGTAGGCATATGGATTTGTGCGAAATTTCATAAGCACGTCTCCAAGCTTCTCAGTTAGTGAGGGTCCAGTCATCAGACAGTCATTAAGGCTTGCTACATCTTTATTTGCACGTGCGCTGCAATTGTATACAACACGTAGTGGAGTGGTTTCAGAATTTTTCCTGACTCCGTGGTGCGGTAGATAATGAGCATCTTTCTTCAACTTATCTTCGACTATTTCCTCAATGAATTTATTGTCTAACTGTTCTTGTATGATATTATCATAGACAGTCAGCAGCTCTGTATTCTTCCTGAGCTCATGTATTTGTGCTTTCATTTGTCCGAAAGCCATGTGATAATTGCTAGGTAGATGTGGTGGATTTAATTTCCATGGTAACCTAACCCAATACTGTCCATCTTCATATTTGACAGTGTCCAAATATTGGTTATAAGTCTCAGACTCCTGTGGGCTTGGTTTATTTACATCTAAACCTATCGCATCTAAATCTCACAACTTATCAACTGGTTCATTCATTTCTTCCAGTAATGATAATTTTTGCTGTGGTTCATGATCAGCAGTTATTCTTGTAACTAGTACATTTTCTACTGAATCAATTTCAGCTTCTTTCCCGCTTTGAGAGGGAATTGGACCACATATCATATGGCCCCAAGCTGTTTTCAGCAAGTGAACATCATGTTTACTTACTATATTTTCCACAAAACAGTGATAGTAATCACTTCCAATTATTAAATCAATTGGACTAATTGTGTCCGTCTGTATGTCAGGACAGGCTAACTTGACCTTGGCTGCCTTCAGTGCTGCAACTGTATCTTTTAATCCCCGGATCTGCACTGACTTAGGCAAAACATCGACTACCACAGCTTCTACTGTCATTTTCCTGTTTCCTAGACAAACAGTGAATCTGGCTAGGTCATATTTCTGCTTACCAGAACTTTGGAAAAATCCAGCTATTTCTAACTGTATTTTGGCATGGGGTTGCTTATTCAGTTTTTGCAACACTGTTCGTCTTATGAAAGACCTTTGTGAGCCTTGATCAAATAGTGTTAGCACATTGGTTTTGTGTAATTTATGGGATAACTCTACTCGAGCTATTGGGAGAGCAGTCGATTCTGACTTATCTCTCACATTCAATGCTGTTGTTTGTTGACTTCCTGACTCAGTGAAAGTCGGTTGTTCAGCATAAGTGCTTGGGCATAATGCTGTGTGATGCATTCCCTTGCATTTAAAACAATTCTTCAGTGAGCATTTACCTCCCTTGTGTTCACCTAAACACTTAGTGCACCTTTTCAGCTGTTGAGCACGTTGTTTCCGTGCCTCCATTGTTGTGTATTGAATGCAATACTGTGCCCAATGTGTTCCATCACAAAGTACACATTTTGGAGTACGTTTATGTGTGACAGTCTATTTACTGTCTGTTGTGTTCACAGCTTGATAAGTGCCTACATGGGATTTCCCATTATGTGGTTTAGTGGGAGTAAGTACACTCTTTTTGTACTGAGTTGAAGGTTTATTATCCACAACAGGATTGGTGGATTTCTCATCTTCTCTCGTTGCTTGCATGCATAAGACTATTTTTTGTAAACCATTGCTAATTTCTTCACAAGTGAAATAGCATTTATTGAACATAATATTTAAACGTTCAATGGTTTGAACGTTGATCAGTAAACGTTGTTTACCAGAAAGGGTTGAGCCCTTTCTAAGGGCAAAAAGGGTAGGTACCCCCTCTTTTGGAGAATTTTCTCCACAAGGGGTAATAATGATGGTAGTAGTGGAAATGGTAATAGTAGTAGTGGAGGCAGTCATATTCTAGGAAAGGAGCACTGCAATGAAGCTGGTGGCCCGCATAGGGTAGGGACAAGAACACATAGGGGAAAAAAATGGAAATAAAATAAAGGACAAAAACAAGGCAAAAGAAAAGAAGGAAAACCCAGAGGAGAAAGGAGAAAGAGGAGAAGGGGGAAGAGATAGAAGAGGAAGGAATCAGGTGTTCTGAAGTTTGGAGCATTTAACAATGTAATGGGAAAGGAAAGCATCTACAGAGACAAAGCCAGGGCTAAGATTCATACAGGGAAAGTTGTGTATAAGGGAGGATTCAACCAGGCGGCGACTGTGAAAGTTGGACGTAGGGTAGACAGTTTTAGCAGAAGACCAATCAATAGGATGACTGTGATCTCTGACATGACAGAAAAGAGCATTATTAGTGTCGGCAAGCCTAACACTATTCTTGTGCTCCCTAAGTCTGTCAGAAAGAGATCGGCCAGTTTCTCCAAAGTATTGAAGAGGACAGGAGGAGCAAGAAATAGAGTAGACACCAGGAGAATCTATAGAGGGAGTGGAGGTATGAACTACTACTACTACTACTACTACTACTACTACCACTTCCACTACTACCTTCATTATTACCCCTCCACCACTTGCTTGTGCCCTTCTCTGTCTGCCTGCCTATAAATACCTCTTTTACCTGTCCATTGTGTTAGTGTGACTTTGTAAATGGTCCAAGTCGGGTTGAAACATCATCGTAAGCTCCTCTCTCTTTTTTAAATGTGCGGGTTGTGTATGTATTGTTCCAGCCATGGTATTGTGCCTTTTTTGTTACTCCAGGGATAGATGGGATAGTCACTGACTTTTATAGGGTACATTGGAATGTAATGATGGAATGTTTGGTACACCTATTAAATACAATGAAGGAGGAGGGATGCTTAGGAACTGAACAAAGTACTGGTGTGGTGGTGTTAGTTAAAAAAGGGGGAACAGGAGTAACCATAAGCAATTATAGGCCTTTAGCAATGATGAATGCAGACTACAAAATTTTTGCAAAAGCATTGGGAAATAGGTTAAAACGAGTGCTAGGAGGAGTGATTGCGGAAGGGCAGTGTGGGATACTCGGGAGGAGCATGATTAGAGGTCACGAAAGAATAAGGACGTATATAGATGGCAGTGTGGAGGGGGGAATATTAGCGTTAGATTGGCAAAGGGCGTATGACAGTGTGGAGAGGAAGATGCTATATGAAATAATGAGACATCAGGGGTTTGGAGAGGAAGTGGTAGGATGGATTGAAACAGTGTATAAGGGGGCATGTGTACGAGTGCAGGTGAATGGTCATGTGGGGAGGGTGGTATAAATGGAAAGGGGATTAAGGCAGGGATGTCCTCTGTCGTAAAGTCTATTTGCATGTATGCAAGATCCATTTTATAGACTGGTCAAGGAGGGATTATGGAGGGAGGGAAGGGAGGGAGTAGAGGAGGAGAGTGGGGTGCCAGGGATAGTGGGATACGTTGATGACACTACTGTGCTCATAGGCAACGTAAAGGGATTGGTCAATGTGGGACGGATCATTGAGGTTTTTTGTAGAGCAACGGGAATGAGGGTAATTGGGGCCAAATCGCGGTTATTGGAGGTAGGTAGATGGGTGGGATGGAGATTGGGTGAGAGAGCATGGGTGGGTAATAGAGGACAAAATTAAGATATGTGGAGTAATATATATGAGTTATGAAGCGAAAGTGCGATGTGAGAATTCAGGTAGGATAGTGAAGGTGACAATGGGTAGATTATTAGGATGGAAGCCAGGGGATCTCACCTTACAGCAGAGAGTGATAGCGGTAAATACACTGATACATAGTAAGCTTTGGCATGTTGCAGTGTTATACCCATTATTGCAAGAGGACATACACAAGTTAGAGGTTAAAGTGTTTCGTTATATTTGGGCGTTTGGGAGGCAGTGGATTAGAAGGGAAATAGTCAGAAATAGAGTAGAGAGGAGGGGGTTTAGGGCTAATAGCGATAGAACGAAGATTAATATGTATGTATGTTAAAAGATGTGTTATAAGATGGGGAGGGGTAGAGGCAGGACGGGAGGGAAAAGTGGCGGAAGAATTAGGTAGGTGGTGGGGAGGCAAAATGTTGAGGCAGTGTTGGGACCTATTGAGAAATATGTTGGTGTTAAAAAATTCTCACAAGTTAACTGCAAGTACCCTGGAGAAGATTGGGTGGGGTAGGAGTGTAATAGAAGGTGTAGGGGAATACTCTATGTATGATTGGGATAATATATGGAAGGGATTAAAGGGTTTGATGTTGAGCTCAAGAGATAGGGAACTTATGTATAGATTTTTACATGGAGCGGTGCCATCGAAAGCAGCGTTGTTTAGAATGGGAATTGTCAAGGACGGGAGTTGTGAGAGGTGTGAGAATCAGGAAACTGGGTTGCATGAAATATATTTTTGTGAGAATTTAGGGCTGTTAAGGGAATGGATGGGCAGAGTATTAAGGAGAATGGGAGGAGGAGGGATAACAATATTAAGGGCAATAAGTTTGGATATAAATGGAATAAGACAGCAGGTGAGAAGGGGATTAATGCACACATGTGTGTGTGTCATGGAGGTTAAAAGCAACTGGGGTAAGGGAGAGTATTGGAGCAATTGCAGGAAGTATGATTAGAACAAGAAATAGGAATAGGGGTGTGTATGGGGGGAGATGGGAAACGTTTTTCTCTAAGGAATACAAAGAGATGAGCTTAGGGGACTTATTGTGAGCGTAACATAATTTGGAAAAGGGCTTGACACGGGGGGGGGGGGTAGGAGGAGGGTAGTTGGGGAGGGGAGGGTTTGTTGGGTAGTGGTACATGAAGGATGTATGGGTGCGATGGAAGGAAATAGGATTACATAGTGAGGAGGTAACGAAAGTGGAGAGTGCAAGCAAGGGAGCAGGGGAATATGGGATGGGGGGCAAGGGAATACGGAAGACGAAAATATATGATGCAAAAGGGACGACGGATACTGTAAAACGGAGGGAAGGGGTAGTGTATGTGTGGGGGTAAAAATTCATTAAAGCAGACGGCCGAGACAGACGCATTGGGTTCCTTAACGTAAGGGGAAACATGGAGGTTTACTTCTCATGAAGCAGGAAAAGTGAGACAGGAGTGTTTTGAAGTAAATATGCTATGTCAAGCTGGAAACATGTAATATCGACAAAGGAGATATAAGCTGTCGGTACATAAAAAGCCGCATTATAGTAAAGTGATATAATACAGCTACTAACGTAGTTATAGTCAGGGTGGAAGTGGAAGAGTGAATGTAGGTATGGATGTTCAGAGGTGTGTCATTTTGCTTCAGACGTCAAAATGCCATTAACTGTATTAATTTACATGGAGGAACAATGGTTCATCATACATGTAGAGTGCACGGGTACATGTAGAGTGCACGGGTACATGTAGAGTGCACGGGTACATGTAGAGTGCACGGGTACATGTAGAGTGCACGGGTACATGGTGATTGTCATGTAGATACACATAAGTGTGAAGTAATTAAAGAGTTATGTATAATCATATAAGGATATAAAATATATGTCGGAGATGATATATAGTGTTACATTGGAGGTATGTTCATTGGAGAAAGTTTTAGGTAGTAAATTTGATGGCATACTGTAATGGTACAGCAGATGTAAATAGTTGCACGTATTAAGTGAGTATGTACATGTTGAAACATTGTAGTTGTAGGAAAAATCTGTTAAACTGTTGAATATAATGTTGTATTATGAGGTTAGGGCAGAGGCTAAATTAATAGTTGTAATATATAATTAAAGCACAGTACATTGACATGAAAAGATGAGAATTGAGTAAACATAACACGGAGGTTCAGTGTATCAATAAAAAAGGGTAACATATTTATATCTTGGAAGCATACACAGTTAAGCAAATAATTATAATGACTGATAATTGCCGAGAGGTGTAAGAGTTGTAAAGATGGAAATATTGCAAAGTAGTAAAATTTAATGTCACAAGTGTTGCAGTACTCAGTTTCATGGGAAAATTTTTTATGTAACTCATCTGAATATGTAGAACGTAGATTGGATATGATGACATTACATATGTATAACAATCAAGGTGCATACACATTATATATTTCTATATTCTGTATATTCATGTATTTTAAATACAATATAAAAAAAATAGATTTAGAAAAGAGATTGGCAAGTACTGATTTGGCAATAGAAATGTGGATGAGTGGAACACAAAGCTTTAAAAAAGCTTTAAAAAAGAAACTGGACAAGTTCATGAATGGGTATGGGTGGTGGGTATGAACTGAACTTGCCAAGCATGGGCCAGTAGACGTGCTGCAGTGTTCTACCACCAAAACGGCACATTCAGGACGACTATAGCACAGTAGGCACTATCATAACACTGTATCATCATGCCAATCCTGTCATGACATAGTCAGTATTATTAATATAATCCCATGCACCATCATGACAATCAACATAACACAGTTAGCAATAACAAAACACAGCCAGAACCCTCATGACAGAATTATAATTTTCATGACACAATCAGTACCGTCATGATGTAGAATCTTCCAGGTTCAGTCAGCACCCACATAACACTGTTAGCATCCCATGACACAGCATCCTCATAAAACAGACAGCACACTCATGCCAAAATATACAACCATGATGGTCAGCTCTACTGTGCCACCATCAGTACCACTATAGAACTTACCACCATCACAGTACAGTCAGCATTACTATGGCAGGACAGTCAGAGTCACTATGAAAATCAGCCTCACCTTGAGAGATTCAGCATCACCATGGCACAGTGAACACTATTATAGCAGAGTCAGAACCTCCACAGCATAGTCAGCTTTTCTAAGACTGAGCACAACCATGACATAGAATCAACCTAAAACAATCATATCACATAACAATAATAATCCGGTAAGCTCCATCACCATACACTCAGCAACACCAAAACGCTTTATCATGTCAGTCAACATTATCATGACACAATTACTGTAAGATCATCATAATGTTTGGCATCACACTGATACAGTTGTCACCATCAAAACACAGACAGAGTCATGATAATACAGTCATCATGCTAATATAATCCCACTATAGTGACACAGTTCTCTCTACCACAGTCTGCTCAATGCTGACATGGTTCCATCATCATGACACATTCAGCACCATCATGGTGCGATCTTCACAAACATAATGAAGTTAGGACTATATTGGCACAACTTCTTCATGACAGTCAGCACCATTATGCATGAGTCAGCAGTATCAAAACACAGGTATCTTCATCAGTCATAATGGACTGAAGAAGCCACTAGTGATGAACCTTTTCTTTAATAAACGTCTTGATCAGTATATACGTGTGTTTAACCTAACTATCATGACACATGCAGAACAAATCACGACAGAATCAGCACATCAAGAGAAATAATAATCGACATTCACGATACAGCCAACATCTTCATGACATAGTCAACTCTCTCAATACACAGTCAGCCTCATAAAAAAAGTCAGAACCATTAAGACATAGTCAACCATTATAGAACAGTCAGAAAAATCTAAACAAAATCAGCACTTTCATGAAAGTAAGAAACAAAATACTGTCATCATCACCATGACACATTTGGCGCCATAATAAAGCAGTAAGCACTATCTGGACAGCTCTATCATGACACAGCACGAATCCGACAATGTTTGCACCATTTTGATATAGTCAGCACTTTCATAACAAAGTCAGCACCACGCATAAGTGTCAGTTCCATCAATAACATAATCTGCAACACTCTCATAACAAAAGGAATATCATTCATCTCATTCATGGCAGTCATCTCCATCATAACAAAGACCATCATCGTGACACACTGTTACAACGTGATCTACCTCCTGGGAACAACATTAAAATATAAAATATTAAATAAAAATATTAAACCGCCTCTGAAGCCAGATCAGGTCATACACAAATTCTCAAAGGAGCGTTAAAAATGTTACAAATTTAACATGTTATATGTTTAACTCAATTACATAATTAACATAACACTTATTTCATATTAATATTTTTAAATCCAGTCACCTAATTAAAGCACACCTGAGCCAAGTGTTACCAAAGGTGGGTTGACACGATACCATCTTGCAAAAATTTTGAAACGCCACACGCCACCATAAACCCACTCTGAACTTCACCATCCACTACCCGCAAATGCCATGGCAAGTCGTGTTTGCAGGCAGAAGGAATGATGACTGTTCTCCACATCAACATCATAGTTAGCTTGAAAAAAAGAATGTCATAATATGGCAATTAAACCGCCTCAATTTTGACATGGTGATTCAGCTTGCCAGCGGACAACTGACAAAAAGCCCACTACACTACTCATAACATTTACACTTGGTTCAGCCTCCTTTAAAATGGTGAGATACACATCACCATTCCTGGTAAAAACCTACAAGCTATATACTTCACTGAATACTCATGATTACTGAGGAAAACTTCAGACACACGTTCACTTTCCTTCAGGAGGAAGCTGTAGCAATATGCAAGCAAAGAGATTGCAGAACCGGTAAACAATGCTAATATGGCTCCTTAAAACTGGAAGAGAACACGTAAAAGCTGAAAGAGACCATGGAGGAAGGGTATGAGGGGTAGAAACAACGAAGGGGAGAGAAAAAGAAAAGAAAGGACGTAGAAAGGATGTAGAAAGTCACTAGCAGAAATGCTCTCTGAGGATAGGGATGCCAAGGAGGTGATAGGAGTGACAACAAGGGAAAAAGACTTAAAAATATGGAGGGAATGGGAATGAGAGAAGCTGAAGGTCACTGATGATCAGAAGGGCGTTCAAGAAGCAGGAGATGGGACAGTGAGGAACGTGAGATTATGTCGATCACTGGCAGCATAGGAGGAAAGGAACACAGAGAGCAGATGACATATTTTTAGAGGATCAGTAGTTTTTCTCATGTAAAATTACTCCTGATCAAACCAGTTGTATCTCGGTCGCTGCGCTATGCTATAAATGTATCTTCATATATCATAAACCCAGACTCCAGTACCTCAATGTACGTGATTAGAATTGTTCAGAGTGCCTCATATGTTGATAATGCAGTTGTATAGAAGATCTGAAGAAAATCAGAAATGGCATACACAAGTCATCATAAGGAAACTCATATCTAAATTTCTTCAATGAAAATAGTAAATTAGGACATTACGCAGCCCAAATCTAGTAAAAATCTTCCCAAGAGAAAAAAAAATCATAAAATACACAAGCATATTAAGTTTGAAACCTCTCAGAAGTTTCATAATTAAGTTATCATCTTGGAAGAACTGAAGCTAATCAAATGCGACACTCAAAAATTGTTGCATGATTAGAAGTATTTCAGTTTTTCCAGTTTAAGAAAAGCAAATTGGGACATGTACTGGCCAAAATCAATTCAAACTTTTCTCCTATTGACCTTTAAAGATGAAAATACAGTAAGTTGCCTAACTTTTTTTTTATTTTTCGTTTTCCTCCAACTTTTCAGTTTTATATCGCTCATAACTCGAAAATGCCCATAAACTTTCGTTTGTGTGCTGGCAAATATGTAGATAAAGTAAAATAGTAAAAATTGGAATCGATGGAAAACGTGCTAGTAGAATCGTATATTTAATAAAGTCTGTTGATGTCATTTTACCACTTTCAGTTTCGAAAAATTATAGTATTATTTTACGATACTGCATTATTTTGACTTGGTTCTATTGAAGGACTCTTATCCAAACAACTTGACTTAACATATCCTTGTTTTAATCAAATTTGAATGTCTCGGATTCCACAGGAGCTATATTATCCTTACAGGTTCAGAACTTTCCACTGATTAAAATATAACAATTAGGAATGACATCAATCTCCAATGTTTGATGTATCATATTAAATGGATAGAACGTTTCATGGGTTTAGGCTGTGTAGACCCAAATTTTGTTGTATTCTGTACAATAACTGGAAAATATATCTTCTGGTCAGTTCTGAACTTTTATTTCTGATGTGTTTTTTCCTCAAGGGAAACACACTCCTGATGCTAGGTTAAGTTATCATGTGTCAGTTTTATTAATCAAACTAGTTCAGTGAAATAATTGGCGAAAATGTCTCTTCTGATCAGAAATAAGTCACAGTGTTTGACTTTATTTTGTTATTATAAGTTACATCAACTTATTGCTCTTTCATTTGCCTATATCATCCGTTAGACGTTAAAACTATTTTTAAATAAATTATATGTTACATAAAACACTAATTATTTTATTAATTAAAGCTGGCCAGTCTTATTCAGATGAGTTTAGATTGACCTTTGCCAGTGTAGTTTCCATTTTTTAAGTGGAGTCGTATCTGAATAGCTTCAACGCTTTCATACTGATTATTTGATAGAGAAATATCTGAACATCTTCATATTTAATGTGAGTGGGTATTTTAGTATATTGATCTCATTGGTGCCTTTGAAAGATATGAATTAGATTTGGACTGTGTATGTCTTGATTTATCATTATTATTGAAGAAATTTCGAAACTAGTTTCCAAATTATGATATATTGCCTCTTCTGATTCCCTTCAAATCGTCAGTGCATTACCAGCTTACCTTTAACAGCATTATTAACTTATATCGCTCTCAGTTCTCTTCCAGTCGATTGTACTGAGTCACAAGGAATTGCGGTTATAGAATACGGGAATACCTTTCTCTGATATCCTAGCAACCGAAATTCATCTGGTGTAAGCTTAGTGAACATAACATACGATTTTTTAACAATGATCTTAATGGCATAAAACCTGGCCTGTTTCCTCTAAGATTTCATTGTAAAATATCACAGAAGTGACGTCAGCGTAATGAGTATTGATCAGATGTGGTTTTAAAGTAAAGTTTGGTCCAAAAAAATAAAAACCTTATATCACTGTCTTGCCAGAGGGGTGTTTTACACACAGTTACAATGTTGTGTGGGTATTGGGAGAGATAAATATGGTTGGAAGTAAACTCACGGATGGATGGTGGAGTAAATATATTACGTGAGAGAGGAATAGTAACCCAGCCACCTCCTGTCCAGTCGTAGGTCTAAGGCGAAGTGAGGCCGATGCCCGGGAGGACGCCTCTCACATGAGCGGGTATTGTGACGTCACACACAAAAGGACCAGCCGTATAAGCTAAGACGAATACTAATACACTACACAAGTGTATATATAATACTGACACGACAACAAAACTGCAATAACAACACTGTGACTAGCCAAGGATTCGAACCCATGTTGTTTTGGCCCGCTTCAAGGTGAGTGAAAACCACATGACCTGTGGGTTAGAGCGTCATGTGGCTTTCACTCACCATAAGGCAGGCCAAAACAACATGGGTTCGAATCCTTGGCTAGTCGCAGTGTCTGGTGGTCTGGTGGCTAAAGCTCTCGCTTCACACGGCGAGGGCCTGGGTTCGATTCCCAGCCAGGGCAGAAACATTGGGCGTGTTTCTTTACACCTGTTGTCTATGTTCCCCATCAGTAAAATGGGTACCTGGGTGTTAGTCGACTGGTGTGAATCGCATCCTAGGAGACTGACCTAATCTGCCCGAAATGCTCAGCATAACAAGGGACTTTCTATATAGTAGTATGTCACTGATATCAGCTAGGCCTGTATACCATGTACATGTACTTGTAGTAAATAAAGATATTATTATTATTATTATTATAATACCACTCGTTCGTGGGTTCAATAATATATATATATATATATATATATATATATATATATATATATATATATATATATATATATATATATATATATATATATATATATATATATTTTATTTATTTATTATTTTTATTAACACATCGGCCGATTCCCACCAAGGCAGGGTGGCCCGAAAAGAAAACTTTCATCATCATTCACTCCATCACTGTCTTGCCAGAAGGGTGCTTTACACTACAGTTATAAAACTGCAACATTAACACCCCTCCTTCAGAGTGCCGGCACTGTACTTCCCATCTCCAGAACTCAAGTCCGGCCTGCCGGTTTCCTGAATCCCTTCATAAATGTTACTTTGCTCACACTCCAACAGCACGTCAAGTATTAAAACCATATGCCTCCATTCACTCCTATCAAATACGCTCACACATGCTTGCTGGAAGTCCAAGCCCCTCGCACACAAAACTTCCTTTACCCCTCCTCCAACCTTTCCTAGGCCGACCCCTACCCCGCCTTCCCTCCACTACAGATTTATACACCTCGAAGTCACTCTGTCTCGTTCCATTCTCTCTACATGTCCAAACCACCTCAACAACCCTCCTCAGCTCTCTGGACAATCGTTTTGGTAATCCGCACCTCCTCCTAATTTCCAAACTCCTAATTCTCTACATTATATTCACACCACACATTGACCTCAGACATGACATCTCCACTGCCTCCAGCCTTCTCCTCGTTGCAACATTCATCACCCATGCTTCACACCCATATAAGAGCGTTGGTATAACTATACTCTCATACATTCCCTCTTTACTTCCATGGACAAGGTTCTTTGTCTCCACAGACTCCGAAGTGCTCCACTCACCCTTTTTCCCCCATCAATTCTATGATTCACCTCATCCTTCATAGATCCATCCGCCGACATGTCCACTCCCAAATATCTGAATACATTCACCTCCTCCATACTCTCTCCTCCAATCTGATATCCAATCTTTCGTCACCTATTCTTTTGTTATCCTCATCACCTTACTCTTTCCTATATTCACTTTCAATTTTCTTCTTTACACACCCTACCAAATTCATCCACCAACCTCTGCAGCTTCTCTTCAGAATCTCCCAAAAGCACAGTGTCATCAGCAAAAAGCAACTGTGACAACTCCCACTTTGTATTTGCTTCTTTATCTTTTAGCCCAACACCTCTTGCCAAGACCCTCGCATTCACTTCTCTTACAACCCCATCTATAAAT
>WNWK01026750.1:0-27031 GCA_009830355.1 Cherax destructor | reverse complement strand
ATTCGGAAGAAAGGGGAACTGCGGGTGGCTATCCACCGCCTGCGTTTGGGTATCCCCCCCTCCCAGATCATTGAACAAGAAAGAGGGAGCTCTGTGCCCACTGTGACCGGATGGTTTCCACCCCCCTGGTGCACCTGTTGACTGCCAAGCTTTGCCCCTTCGCCGCAGCCCTTTGTGCCCCGGTGGGGCGGGCCCCGGGAAGATGGGCGGAAATCTGGTGTACTTGGCTTTTAAAAGATTTGGAGACCTTACTCCCATTTGCATGTTACCCCCCCCCCTGACGTCACTGTGAAGGCCTGCTGAGGGCCCCCTTCACCCTGCCCAACTACCTTGGAGCAACTACCTTTTGGGACTTCGTTTGTCCATGTTGGGAAAGGGACCCCTCTTCCCCCCAAAGAAATACCACACATGTACCTTTAACGTCGATACATGACACTTCCCTACGGGGGAACCGATCCCGGGTCGCCAAATTGGAAAGCCCCGGGCCGGGATCCATACCGGCAGATCATATAGAATAGAATAGAATCAAAAGAAGCGCTAAACCACAAGGGTTATACAGCGCGGCATAACCAAGAACAGTATATAAAACCAACCCTAAGAGCGTCATCAAGTAAGTAAGTTTATTCAGGTATACACAAATACATTTACATAGATTATCATACATAGAAGCATATGTTTTTTTTTTTTTATATTTTATTGAAATCTGCGTATACAAACACATGACATATATATTACCTTGTACATAAAAACTCCCAATACCAAAACAGCTTCAAGAAACTTCCCTACAACAAATGCATATTACCAAATATAATATTACATCACACTCCATAGTTCCTTCCTTTTCACTATAACAGACAAAATATATACCAACCAATCAATAAGTTCTACGTGAACGCTTCATGGCAACCCCAGAAACAACTACAATCTCATCCTTGTTTTTTTTTTTTTTTTAGAAAACAGGGGAAAACATTTTAGTATTATAAATATATCAACTGGTACAGTATGTCATAAATATGGACAACATATCCCTTTTCCCAAAAAAACTTAGACTAAACAAAATTAAACAAACAAGTTATAATACAAACACATAAGGCCACTTAAATAGTCTCCTTGTAATAAAAAATAGAACCATCTTTATACATTAACATGAATGAACTGCTAATATATGAAAATTTCAAAAACTTGTACAGTTGCAAAGCAAATTGAAAAAAAAAAACATGTCCTCAGACTCTTCCATTATTCCACAAAAACATATCAACTATAATTAAACAAAAAAAAATGGAGCATACCATATACACACATAACCCCAAATGAACATACAGACACATTAATAATATACACTTATTACAAAACCAGCTCAACCTCTCAAACCCCCAAAATCTACCAATGAAAACTGAAAACTTTTCTTGATCACAGAATTTCATACAAAAGACCCCCCTCCTTTTATCCCCTCATTTTATCCTATCGATACCCCTATATATATTTCTCTCATCTGTAAAGACAAAAAAAAAAAACTTTAAAATTTTAGCTACTGATCACACGAAAATCATGTAACCCTTAATAAAACAAGACAACCAAAAAGCATTCCAGTACAAACCATGCATGCATATATAAAAAAATCCGTGTGTACACATGAAAAAGAACCTAATATCCAACAGCAAAAATTTACAGTTTTGTAGCCAAAACATACATAAAAATCAAAAATAATACAAGAATCCATCATCAAGCCTACACACCAGGCAGTGAATTTCTCCATTTAATTTAAAAATTAACCATTACACCACACCTTATAACTTTTATAATTAGTTATTTAGCTAGGTATAATACCTTGCCATCATATACTACACATTTCTCCTCTACTGAAGCAACCAACTATGTATTCAACAGAATACTGTATTCTACTTTTGTCCCATAAAAACAAAAGTATTATACCACATGTTGCAACACACCACAAAAACACAAAAAACCGAAATGACATATATTTATCGAAAATAAGCCTCACCCTGTTATGAAACCAATAATAACCTTATTCTCTCATAAACATCTAAAAAAAACAGTTACTGTAACCTCCATACACATCAAAAACCTTTACACCCATGAAGTATGTCCTCTATACTTCCAAAAAATCATACAAACTCACAGATAATATGATACCCAAGGAAAGCCACCTCTAACTTCCTCCCTTTTTTTTCTACTTCTTATATAATTTTCTACTTCATAACCCCCCTCTTATACATACCTCCATTCACAACCCCATAAGTCAAAATTTTGTCAAAACCGTAACCTCATGGCTACCTTGCCACACCGTCACCCCCCCAATCTACACAAACATACTACTGTAACTTACCTCTCATACTCCCAACCGTCTATACACACAAACTTTTCCTAACCTCACAAAATTAGAACAGCCACTTTTCAACTATTAATTTGTATCATTCCCAACAATTGTTCTACAGTAAAATCCCTATAAAACACAGGAAAAAACCTACCCCATGACTCCCCATACAAAATTCTATTTCTACATTTTGTCCTGTACATGAACGCTGCTATGGCCTTTAACCGCACACTCCCAGTTTGCTCCCTCATCACCCACGAAACATACACAAAATCAACAGCCATATACATAAGCGCTCTACGCACATCCTGCCCCACTCCACCTATATCTAAGCTCAAAAATCTCAACGCATGTATCCCCCCTCCCCCTCCAAATCTTATTAAACGCCCCAACCATTGTCTAACAACATCCAATTGCTCACAAAAATATACCTCATGATAAATAGAATCGACCTCGCCACATTTACCACACCTTGCATCTCCAACCAAACCCATCCTATACAGCACCTCCCGTGAGGCCAGTACCCCATGTAAAAACTGAAACATAACTTCTCTCGCCCTCACACTGATCCTCATACCCCTCAACCCACTCCATATACTTTTCCAATCATATACCGGAAAAACAGCCAGCCCTTCCATTACCTCCTCTCCTCTCCCCACCCTTCCTAACACAAGAGCTTTTACATGTCCCGGATTCCTTACACTCATAAGACCCAGCAACATATCAGCACACCTAACCAAATCCTTCCCCCTCCACCACTTCCTGAAATCCCTCATGACCTCTCCCACCCTCCGTCCTTTGCCACCCCCCTTAGTCATATAACAAAATTGTACATATAAGCACCTAGCCCGTTCCTCCAAATCTATTTTTTTTTATATTTTATTTAAAAGACATATTTCATCATACATAGTAATAATACAATAAAAGAAATCATAACCAAAAGTAACAAGTACTCCCAGAAGGATATAACACGTAACAGTACATTAGTTACCCACACTAACTGACATTACGTATACAGTAAATTGTAACATGACATTCACTATAAATGAAAACTTGACTACAAAACAATGACCATACAAGGTTCATACACCGTAAACCTTAAATAACATCTGGATTCCGCGTCCAGCTCTGGTGGTGAGCGGACGTGCGGGCTACTCCCTAGCGGTTGCTTGGGGAACTTTCATTGTCAGCCAAGATGGCTGCAACGTACCGGCGACGAGTGAACACTGTTTGTGTTGTTTTACTGCAGGGAGCGGTTCTACCATCAAATGAAGATGTGCTCTTAACGGCCATTTTACGGGACACATATGGAGTGTCTTATGAAGATCTCTACGGCTTATCGTTGAATGGGAGCAGGAGGATATTTGTTAAATTCGCCAGTACTGAGGCATACCAGCGAGTGGTGGATGAGTACCAAGACAAGAAGATGGTTGTTAACATTGGTGTGGAGGTTTGCCTGAGAGATGTGTCGGCTACCTACAGGTGGGTTAAGGTTTTTAATGTCCCGTTTGAAGCGTGTCCAGAGGACATTCGGGATGCTTTCAAGGATTATGGAGTTATACACGCAGTAAACCTGGGTAGACATGCGCAGGGGCCCTATGCTGGGCTTTTAGAGGGTACATATTCCCTAAAAATGAGCTTAAGGAGGCCGATACCTTCGTATGTACTGATGGAATGTTTTCGTACGCAGGTATATGTGCATTACCAAGGTCAAGTTAAAACATGCAGACTGTGTGGCCAGACGGGACATTTTGCGGCTGATTGTGTGAGACGGCGAGACGTTGGGCGACAAGGAGGTGAGGAACAAGTGACATACATGGAGGATGGAAGGCAGAGAAAGGATGGCAAGGACGATCAGGAACATAGGGTGAGGGAAGCAGAAACGGAGCCCTCCCGTTGGAGTGCAGAGGTTGACGAGGATGAGGAAAGGAATCAACGGAGAAGGCAGGAAGCAGTGGAAGAGATTCCTGAGGACAGCAATCCGAAGGAGAGTGAGAGTGGTAAGGGAAACAGTATGGATGAGGAGATTTTGAAGGATCTGGGTGATCTAATAGGAAGTGAGGTGTTTGATTTTGTAAACAGTGATATTGTAGATAAACAGAAGGATGGAAAGCCAGGGCCAGTGGACGGCTCTAGGAGTGACAGTGAGGATGCACGGGAGGTGCAGGTTGAAGTGGAGGTACATAGGCCTGGTGAGGAAGTAGACATGAACATGGACAAAGGTGATTCCAGGAAAAGGGCAGGGGAAGAAGCTGAAAATGATGTCCTTACGCCGGGACAACGCCCGGGGAAAATGGCGTGGACTGAAGTAGTGAGGGGTAAGGGGAAAGGGGATAGGGATCGCAATAGTTGCAGAGTGACACCTGCACCTGGAGTTAGGAAGAAGAGTGGCATTTCAGCAGTGAGGAATGGAAAGAATGAGGGAATGCAGCCGCAGAGGAAGGGGAAACCGATGCCTTTAGTTTCAGGTGTCTAACAATGAACATGAATGGCCTTCGACAGGAGGTCAAGAGAAGATGGGTTGAGGTGATGCTAGGTAGACATAGGATAGACGTGGGTTTTTTTTCAAGAACATAATTTTAGGGGTGGAGAGGACTTGGTATTGAAAGGTTATAGGTTGTTTGTGGGTCGGACTTCCTGGTTAAAAGGGGGGGCGGGAGTGGGTATTAGGGAGGGTAGTCCTTTCGAGTTAGTTTCTTGGGAGGAGGAGGGAGGGGGAAGGGTGGTACAGGTGGATGGGAGGTGGGGAACAGTTCAAGTTAATTTTGTTGGGGTTTACATGCCAGCTGGAGCCTGCTTAAAAGAGAAGTCTGATTTTGTCAGGTCTGAATTGATTTATGCCTTCCGGGGTTTACCTCAAGTAGCCATTCTGGGGGGTTACTGGAATAGTGTTATAAGGGTGAGGGACGTAGAGCCTAGAGGTACAGCGACGATTTTGAAGATACTCAGGGAGGTGTTGTGTGCGGTAGGAGTAGTGGATGTGGTAGGTTGTGGTAGCGAATTTGTAGAATATACATATAGTAGAGGTGCACATGTGGCACGGTTGGATAGGATTTATGTATCAAAGGTTGTTGAGGTGGAGAAGGTGGAGTGTGTGGATGCTGGTTTTTCGGATCACAAGGGAGTGATTGCACAACTAGGATGGGAGGGTGCGGTGAGGGTGTATGCAAGTTACTGGAAGTTGAATGTTAGTATTTTGGGTAGGTTGGGTGGTGAGGTGGATTTTGGGGAGTGGTGGGAGGGTTGTGGAAGGGGGGTAGGGGGGTGGGAGGGGTGGCAAAGTGGTGGAACGATAGGGGTAAGCCTGCAATAAAGGATTTTTTCGTTAATGTTTGTAGAGAGAATGCTAGGTATAGGTATGGGTATCAGAGGTATTTGGAGGGTTTATTGAAGGACAGTGGCCGAATAGGAGGGGGGGTTCATGAAGTGGAAAGGGAAAGGGTGCGTATGGAGTTGAGGGACATACAAAACGATACGTTCCAAGCTTTACGGTTGAGGAGTGGTATGGATGAGGTCCTATGGGGAGATAGGGTGTCGGAGGTGGTTTTGAGAAACTTTAGGAGAAGGAGGGAAGTGATGACGATAGGTGCGATTGTAGTGGAGGATGCGATGGGCGGTTTTGTAGAGGGGCTAGTCCTGAACACAACTGAGGCAATAGGCAGGTATGGGGAAGCATGGTTTGCAAGAAAATTTGAGGAGGAGGTGGGGGTGTCAAGGGATGAAAGGGGATTTCTGGGAAGTATTGATGAGAGAGTGAGCAGAGAGGAGAGGAGGGAGCTAGAAGGTGAAATCACTGAGGAGGAAGTGTGGAATGCAGTTAAAAGTTTACGGATGGGGAAAACGCCGGGGTTGGATGGTATTCCTGGGGAATTGTATGTTAGGTTTTGGGATGTATTGAGAGAGGTGCTGGTTAAGGTAGTTAATGATATGAAGGAGGGGGTTATGGAGGATTTAGTTCGTACTGGAGTGGTAGTGTTAGTGCCCAAGAAGGATGGCGCGAGAAGCTTTAAAGATTTTAGGGTAATTGTATTAATGAGTACAGACTACAAGATATACGCAAAAATACTGGCGAATAGGTTGAAAAGGGGAGTGGGATCTTGGTTGCACGAAGGGCAATATGGTATCCCAGGAAGGAGCATGCGTAGGGGACATAGGAGAATCAAGGGGTTTATAGAAAGTTGTCAGGAGGGTGGGGTGCTGGGGATAGATTTGGCCACTGCGTATGATAGGGTTAATAGGAGGGTTTTAATGGAAATTATGAGGCGCATGGGATTTGGAGAGGAGGTAGTAGGATGGGTGAGGCAATTGTATGAGGAGGCAGTTTTTAGGATTCAGGTAAATGGTAAATTGGGGTGGGCTGTGAATATGGGGAAGGGTATTAGGCAAGGTTGCCCACTATCACAGATATTATTTGCTATTCTGCAGGACCCCTTTTTTAGGTTGGTTGAGGGTGGTGAAGGGACACAGGGAAAGACAGAGACCAAATGTACAGATATTATTGGATATGTAGATGATACAACTCTTTTAATACATACAGAAGGAGGTTTGAGGTGGATAAGTGAGGTGGTTGGTAGGTTCGGTTTACTAACTGGTAGGAGGGTGAATAGAAGCAAATCGTTATTGTTGGAGGTGGGAAGATGGGTAGGGGGCCCGTTAGGGG
Organism: Cherax destructor; assembly: GCA_009830355.1. Classification (NCBI taxonomy): domain Eukaryota; kingdom Metazoa; phylum Arthropoda; class Malacostraca; order Decapoda; family Parastacidae; genus Cherax; species Cherax destructor. Next base: position 20,036 of record WNWK01026750.1, on the reverse strand, counting down.
AACGGGATGGATGGAAGTGTGTGAATCAATTGAAGGTGTGTGGGATAGTGTTCAGTAACGATTTAGAGAGGATTAGGGAGGTGAATTCAGGGGAGGTGGTGAACGGTGCTTTGGCTCGGATGAGAGGTTGGAGCGCCAGAGAGATCACTCTTTTACAAAGAGTGATAGTGGTTAATGTTCTATTATATAGCAAACTTTGGTTCAGGGCGGGGGTTTTCCCCCTTTTGGAGAAGGATATTTGTAGGCTGGAAAAGGGTGTTATGCAATTCATATGGGCGAGGGGAAGGCATTGGCTCAGTAAGGCAGTGGTAGAAACTCGTGTAAAGTGGGGTGGTTTAGGGTTTGTGCCTTTGAGGAGAAGGTTGAGGAGTGTGTTTTTGAAGCAGGAATTTTTATTGATGGGAGGGACAGGGGGTAGGAAAATAGGTGGAGTGATGAAAGAGGTGCGAAAGTGGTGGGGGGGTAAATAATTATTAGAATGTGAGAGTATCCTTCGGTTTTTGTTAGTGGCTAGGGAACCTGAGAGTATAAAATTGCGTAGGTTGGATGGGATTGGGGGAAGGGAGGTAGTGGTACAAGGGGAAGCTATGTATCCAAAGTATGAGTGGAAGAGCATTTGGGAGTGGTTGAGGAAAGTTAGGGTGGCACCAAGGGTTAGAGAAGTGGGCTAAAGGTTTTTGCAAGGTATACTGGCGTCGAGGAGTCTTTTATATGTGATGGGGTTAGTGAAGGATGGGGAATGTCTTAAGTGTGGGGAGTGGGAGACAGCATTTAATGCAGTATATTTCTGTGAAAGTTTGGGTTTAGTCAGAGTATGGATGGATAGGGTATTAGGTTGGGTAGAAGGGGAAAAGTGTCGGGTTTAAAAGCCCTAAGTTTGGAGCTGAGTAATCTCCCGGAAGGCGTACGTAGGGGTATAACCTATATAATGCTGGATTACATTTATAAGACTTGGATGATGAGGGATGTGGAAAGGGCTGTTTTAATTAAGGCGTTAGCGGCGGGGTTTGTAAGAACAAAAGTGAGGAATAGGGAGACTTATGGTAGGAAGTGGGTCACGTGTTTTCCTGAAGTTTACAGGAATATGACTGTAGGAAGTTTATTAAGTTTGAGAGGGGGCGAGTGAAAGAGTGGGTGGGTAGGGGTGGGGAATGGTAGGAAAGTGAGTGGAGCGTAAAGTTTCAGGTTAGGAGTTTTTATTTTTAGTAGTTAGCTGTGGAGCTTAGGGTTAATATGGGGGGGGGGTAGGTTTGTAGGTGCCCTGTAGACGGGGCAGAGTTTTTTTTTATTTTCCTTTGTTGCTGCGTTTCAGTGGTGAGGTGCAGAGGTTTCGTAATTTTTAGTTTTGTCAGTGAAGCAGATGAAAGTGTTATAGTAAAAGATGTAGTTATTTTGTCCATTACAGTGAAATGTGAGGTGCCTATCAAGGGTATGAGGCTGTTATTGTATTGTTTGTCTGGACAAACATTTAATGGTTGCAGGTGGAGTTTTCGGTTATATTTTATTATATTAAGTAGAATATATGGTATGATATTGTGGTATGATTTTCATGTATATATGGATATGTCCACCTTTTTGTTTGGGGTGTACTTTTTGATGTATTAATTATTCCTTAAGTGTGTGGTGATGCAGGATTCTGCTGAAATTATGTGAAAATTTTCGGTTATAACTTTTTTATTTGTGTATCATTTCAAGGATGTATTCATGTTATCATTTGTTGTCCTATGTTTAGTTTTTCTGTTCGAGTAGGTATTGTGGTAATTTTGGTAGTGCCTTATGGCCACTCTATGCTGTGTTTTCCTATGTTTGTAACGAGATGTCTGTCTCTTTTGGAATTTTTGTACAGTGTGTTTTTAGGTGTAGGACACTATAGTACTTATAGTATGTGTAGGGTTATGTACGTGATAGGATCATGTTTTTGGATATTAATGGACTAGGATTGTTTTATTTTTAAAGCTTATAGTACTATGAGTTATGAATACTTTATTTATTACCTAATGTTAATGAGTTATGAAAATGTAATGCAATATTGATATCAATTTTTGCTTAGGTTTAGTTTTTTTTTTCTATGTTTAGCTAGGTTGGGTTAAGTGATTTATTATGTTTTATTTGCGAATATTTGAAAATGTTTTCCATTTTTTCGTCCTTTATGAGACATAATTTTTGTAAATTTTGAGTTAGAAGTAGTTTTGTACGAAACACTTTCACTGTCAGTGGTGTTTGACAGTGGGAGGGTCTTTCCCTTTCATATAATTTTGTTAGGGAGGTTGTAAATAAGCTGAAGAAGTAGGTAGGGGATTTTATACTGTGATGCATATGTCATGATTGTATGTTTTTGATAACTTTGGTATGCTTAGTTTTCTTTGAAATTATTTTGTTGTTTTGGCATGTTTTAGTGTATGTTGTGGCAATGTTATGTATTGTTACTTTTGGTCGATAAGGTTTTTTTCCTTATTGTAAGTGATAAACTGTTCTGTACTATGTTATGTCGAATGATGCAGAACGGTTTTTGTTCTTGCAGTCATATGGTTATGTACATAAGGTTTTAAATAAAATAAAAAAATAAATAACATCCCACACCCAAAAGGCTCAAAACAAACAGTGGGATGTAAACAAACCCCACTTACCATAATGACAAAAACATAAATTAATTATATTTATGAAACATAGAAAACTTTACACTGCAACCCCCACACCTATTTTTTTTTTTATAAAAATAATAAATATGTACAATCATACATTACACAACCCAACAACAAGAGATAATAAAACAAGTCCCATGATACATTAACTCATAGCATAAGGAAGAATACACATAATCCTTGAATAAAAGCAGGACTTATCACGATAATAACAACAGATCACTCGATCAAACACAACCCCAAAACCCAACTCAATTATTATAATCAAAAGAAGCACTAACCAAAACCCACACAAAATAACCATTACATCTCCATGGTACAACTAAAGATACCATCTATGACCGCATCCACAATCATAAGTACAGCTCACCCTGACAGATGTCCCCCCCCTTCCCCATAGACACAAAGAAATAATTGCAAGACGTCAAAAGAACCCCACTCGCTCGTCACGAAAATATATGTCCATACTATACCTGCTAACTCATAGCAACACCCAACAAAAGACACAATATAAAGCAAGATATCTGTACAAAAAAAAATAAAAAATATCCCTAACACAGTATCAAAATGTTGCACACAAGCTCCTATAAGTTATTCATCGATTTATTTCTCGTTATGCTTACTCAGACATGACACAAAATAAACATTGTCATTTCACAAGATGTCTCACAATATGCTTTTAACAGAAAGACTTAAAATCCAAAGGTTCAGCTCCCTAAAACTGGACACTAAACATCCTAAAAAAAAAACACGAGTTATTATTGATACAGGACCATGAATCATCCTGACATAATTCATTACATAATGAACACACTGTTAACCATGTTCAATTTTTTTTTTTTTTATAAACACCATTATAAAATACATACTGAAACCCTTGAAAACAAGGGTAAAAACCAAAGTAACTTATTAACACCCCACAGGGTACATAATATACCTATTTCACTCTGAATAATAACAAAAACTACAATATCAATAATGATGAGGAAAATATCCCACAAACTGTTATATTTACAATCTTGATGCATAACATTATCTTGAAAGTTACAATGAAAACAAAGCAATAGCACCTCACAGGCATCACTCACAAGGCCTCACAGGACCTGACAAGCGTGCACTATCCACTCATAACACCTAACCATCCTGCTAGCTCAAAACTTGCAGCAGCAACATCCTATCTCAAGTGCCGTGCTATACATAGGACAAAAAATAAACCCGAAAGAAAACCAAAAGGCTGCAAACAGGGAAAGCCACCTCCCAATGAAACCCCCCACACCCCCCCCCGTCCTCAGTCTCCCAGAGTTCACACAAAACGTGACACACAACTCCATGCGTCCCTTCCTCCCTGCCAGTCCAAAGTCAGGTTACACATTCCCAAAATGAGTCGTCCACCGTCAACCCCTACAACACAACATACACTTTCCCACTCTACATTCATGCCTAAATGCAACCAAGACAAACACTCCCTCAACCTCACCCCATCGTACGTAAATAGCCCCTTTCATCGTAGCACACTCCCCACCCCCAATAACCCCCCCACCGTAAGTTCCCTATAACCAGTAGTAAAAACCCTAGCCCATCCCTCCCCATATAATAACCTATTCCTACATTTCGTTCTATACATAGCTGCAGCAATAGCCCTTATCCGAACACCCTAGGTTGTTCCCTCAAAGCCCAAGATACAGTCACAAAATCCACTGCCAAATACATGAGCCCCCTCCTAACACATCCCTCCACCCCCTATATCTAACACATAAACCTCAATGCATTAATCCCCTCCCCCATTTCTCTTACTACTCCCCCACCCAATACCGGACGTCCTCTAGTTGATCACAAAAATATAACCCATGATACATCGTGTCCTCTCCTCCACACCTAACACACCAACACACCGGGCATCCCCTGCTAACCCCATTTTGAACAAAACTGCCCTGGAAGCAAGTACCCCATGCAAAAACCTAAACATGACCTCCCGTGACCTCGCCTTCAACCACATACCCCGCAACCCACTCCATATCCCTTTCCAATTATACACTGGAAACACCGCTTCCCCCTCATAAACCTCCCTTCCTCCCCTGACTCTCCCTAATACACTAGCCGTAACGTTCGCCAGATTCCTCACACTCAAAAGCCTGTGCAACATATTCCCACACTGGTTCAACTCCTTCCCCCTCCACCATTTCTTCAATACCCCTATTACCCCACCCGCTCGTTTCCCCTGTACCCCTCCCCTCTTCAGAAAGCAGGACTTCACATACACACTCATGACACGCATCTCCAAATTAATTAACCCCATACCCCCCAAACCCACCCTCTTCATTACAACTTCCTTTCGCAACCAATGCCTACCTTACCCCCATACATACCTGAAGACCCTTCTTATCAACTCTGCAACATCGCCTTTCAAAATTGGGTAAATCCTCGCCACATGCCATATCTTACTATAAACCAAAACATTCACCACAATCACATGCTGCAACATAGTTAACCCCCCCGGCCTCCACCCATTCATCCAATGTATTGCCCTCGTCATTACACCTCCCACAGTAACACGTCTCGCTTCACCCAAATCATTCATAAAAATGATACCACATATCTTTAATCTATCGGCAACTGACCACCCACACCTCAACCCCAACCCTCCACCCACCCACGTCCCTACTTCCAATAGGCGAGACTTGGCCCTATTAATCCTCATACCTGTTGCTCTCCCAAAAATCCCCACAATCGTCCCTACAGCCTCCAAACTCCTCTCCCTCCTCACCAGCACTGTAGTATCATCCACATAACCAATAATACCCCCATCACCACTTAAATTCCCACACCCCCCTCCCACTTCTGTCTTAACTAATCTATACAATGGGTCCTGCAGACATGCAAAAAGCATTTGCGACAGGGGACAACCCTGCCACAACCCCTTCCCCATACACACTTCTCCACCCACCAACCCATTAACTTGTACTCTCACTCTTGCTTCCCTATATAATGTCTCAGCCCAGCCTACAATTTCTTCCCCAAAACCCTGCCTCCTCATAATCCTCCACAGCATTTCCCTATCCACACTATCATATGCTGCCTCCCAATCCAATGCAAGGACCCCCCCCTCTTCCATGTCCTCAATAAATTTCCTAATCTTTTCATGCCCCCTTGCCATACACCTGCCAGGTATACCATACTGCCCTTCCTCTACCAATCCTCCAACCACTTTCTAAATCCTATTCCCCAACACTTTTGCAAATATCTTATAATCAGCGCACATTAACGATAATCCTCTATAATTCTTGATTCTATCTCTCTCCCCTCCCTTGCCCACCAAAACCACTAACCCAGTACGCTGTGTCAACCCCATCCTCCCATTCTCCTTCATACCATTAAGAACCCTAACCAAACACTCTTTTAGGATACCTTAATGAGTTACATAAAAGTCATTAGGGATCCCATCCATCCCTGGCGCCTTTCGTTTACTCAAACCACTCACAGCTCCCCAAACCTCGTCCTCACTAATCACCCCCCCCCATTTCCTCCCTATCCTCATCTCCCAACTTCTGCACAATTCCCTCTACCACAACATCACCCTCCTGTCCCCCACATTCCCCCGCCCTCAAGTATCTCTGAAACCATGATGTTAAATATAAACTTATAGCCTCAGTCGACCTCATTACCTGCCCCAACGCATACCCCTCTATGTCATTCTCCACCACCATCCTCGATACCATCAGTCCCTCCCTCCGTTTCCTACAATTTCGCAACACACATGCCGACGGTTTATCACCCCATAGAGCCTCTTTAAGCCCACCACGTAATCGAATTGCATCAAAACGCTCATTTTGCAGTACACGCAGCCTATCCTTAAGTTCCTCCATCTCGACCATATGGCGACCAGACCTACCCTCACAACAAAGCCCCAGCTGTCCCTCCAAATACTTCTCCAGACCATACCTCCACTGCGCTTCCTCCCGTCCCCTTACCCTATAGAATTTTCTGATAGCCGGCTTAGCCACCCCTTCCCACCATCCTACCACATCTTCCACCACTTTCCCTTGCACCCACATACACTCCCACCACTTCTCAAAGCATGCCCTACCCTCCTCTCCATCCAAAAGCCGCACATTTAATTTCCAATGACCCGAATACCACCTTACCATCCCCTCCCATGCCAGTTCCACTACAACCCCTCTATGGTCAGAAAACCCCACGTCCACACACCTCACCTCCCCTACATCTACAGCCCGAGACACGTAAATTATATCAAGGCGAGCAGCGTAGCCTCTTCTAATAAATGTGTGGTCCACCTTCCAGCCACCTCCCACCACATCTACAACCCCAGCACTCCCAAAACATCCCTCAACACGCCCAATTCACAACCCGCCCCTCTCGGCTCCACATCCTTCTTCCTAATAATACTGTTCCAATCACCCCCTATCACCCCTACCTCTGCCATACCTCCCAAGAAAAAAACCAACTGAACTCTAACAAAATCCTCCTTGATCCTTCTACTGCTCCCAGCCGGCAAATATACCCCCACAAACGTCACCCTCACACCTACCCATTCCCCATCGACCTTCACCACCCTCCCCTCCCTCCCCTCCTCCCATGCCAAAAGCTGAAAGGGGCTATTTTCGTTCACTACTATCGCTGCACCACCCTTGAACTTACCCGAACACCCCGCATATACTCTATACCCAGGCAGCAAAAGATCTCTTCCATACTTATAGTTATGTTCTTGCAAAAACGCCACATCAATCGTCAACCGTCTTAGAGTCCCCACTACCCACGATCTTCTCACTTCATCCTTCAGCCCATTAACATTTAACGTGAGACACCTGAAAATGCTAGAGGTGGCTTTCCCTTAGATCTTCCATCCCTGATCGATGCCTGTTTTCCAGTCCCAAGACCTTTAACCAAGGACCTCTTACCCCTCTTCTCACTCACACCATCTACAATCTTGGAAGTCTGACGAGGCGCCTCAACCAATACCTTTTTACCAATCCCTTGACCAGGAGTCAGGACATCATCCTCCTCACTCCTTATCGACCTCTTGCGAGAATCACTACAAACCTCCATATCCAACCTCTCATCCTCCTGATGCACTGACACTTGCACCTCCTGCACATTCAAGTGTAAAGCCTCCAGACCATCTTCTCCCAGTGTACCCACTTCACCCAAAAACATACCACCAGGGCTCACAGAACCCTCAAGCACCTCCCCTTGGGTACTGTCCAACAGTCCCTGCAATACCTCAGGCAAAACCGCCTCCAAACCCACATCCAATGTCAATTCCTCTTGCACAAGACATTCCTCACACACTTCCACTCCTGCGACTGTACGGCAGGGTCGCACACACGTCCACTGTTCCCTGTACTATGTCACTCCACTTTCCCACTGATGCCACAACATCACTGTCACTCCTCACTTCCTCAGGCACACCCTGGTCCATCCCAGGGTGTCTCCCGAATGGTCGTCATCCCTGTCGCCTCTCACACTCAGCAGCAATATGCTCATAAGAGTCACAAAGTCTACAAGTACGCCTTTGCCCAGCATAAGTCACATAAACCTGTGACCTAAACTCTTCCAACACCACATAGGATGGAATAGGCTTCCGTAAAGTCATCTTCAAGTTGAAAGACCCTTCTGGGACTCCTGCATAAAAACCATCTGTCCACCTTCCCATAGCTGCATAATGTATCACACCATACACCGAAAATGCAGCTCTCACATCCTGCTCCGTCGCTTCGAATGGCAAATTCCTAATCTTGATCCATGTGTAACGTCTGGAGACATCCTTGAGCTTTACCTCCACTGCAGCAGTCACAGGAAGGCAAACTTCTTCATACTTTTCCACAAGTTTGTCGTATACAGCCGCCGTGTTAAGCTTGATGAATATCCTTGCACTCCCATTTAATGCAATGCCATAAATGTCTCCATGTTCAACTCCATAAACGTCTCTGATGATAGCTGGCAGCAAAACTCCGGCATTGGTAGGATAATTGGCTCCTTTTACCAATTCAACACAGACAGTGTTAATACGACGACGATACAACTCCACCATTTTGCTGCTTGAAGAAAACTGTGTCACTCCACAAGTTCCCACCAGAGGCCACTGTTCGTTGGATGCGCCAAGTGCAAACTCAGGAACAACTGCGCAAGACAACCTCCCGGCCCGAGAGCGAAGAGGTGAATGAACCAAATCTATTAACCCCAAACCCCCTAAGCCCACCCTCTTCATGACAACCTCCCTACACAACCAATGCTTCCCATATCCCCATATATATCTCAACACCTTTCCAACCAATTCCACCATATCTCCCTTTAATATAGGAAATAGCCTTGCCACGTGCCAAACTTTACTATAAACTAAAGTATTAACCACTATGACCCTCTGTAACAACGTAACATCCCCCGGTCTCCACCCCAAAAACTAACTAACTCAACATTAACTTTTCTAGCTTCCCCATAATCAGCCATTACCACTATACCACAAACTTTCATTCTATCTACTATTGGCCATCCATACCTTAACCCCAAGCCACTCCCCACCCATGTACCTACTTCCATTAGATTGACTTAGCAATGTAATCCTCATACCAGATGCTTTCCCAAACAAACTGATAATCAATCCTATAGCACGTAAACCCTCTTCAGAATTACTCAACACCGTGGTGTCGTCCACATATCCAACAATTCCTGTATCCCATTCAACTTCCCTCCCCCTCCCCTACTCCTACCTGAACTAGTCTATACAAAGGATCCTGCATACATGCGAACAGGATTTGAGAAAAGGACATCCCTGCCTCAAACCTCTCCCCATCCTCACTTCCGCACCTACCAACCCATTAAATTGCCCCCTCACTTTTGCATCTTTATACAGGGCTTCCGCCCATCCCACTTTTTCCCTCCCCAAACCATGCTTCTCATGATCCTCCATAACATATCCTTTCAACACAACATATGCAGTCTTCCAATGCACAGCCAAAACCACCTCCAACACTATTGTCCACAAAATTCTGATCCAAACATGCCCTTTTATTCATACATCTCCCGGTATCCCTCTTTGCCCTCTTCAACTACCCTCCCATTACTTTCTTAATCCTATTACACAACACTTTCGCAAAAATCTTATAATCCCCACACATCATCGATAAACCCCGATAATCACCTATCTGTTCCCCTACCCCTCCTTTTTTACCAAAACAATCACCCCAGTGCACTGCGACACGCCCATAGTACCCATCTTTTCATTCGATTCATCAATCTCACTAAACAATCCTTTATGACCTCCCACTGCAACACATAAGAATCATTCGAAATTCCATCAATTCCAGGTGACTTTCTTACTCATACTTGTATCGCCATCCACACCTCCTCACTTATGTCCCCACTCATATCTTCCCTATCGTCCTCCCCAACCTTTCCATGACCCCCTCCTCAATTATTCCCTCTCTCTCTCCCTCTCTTGCTGTTAAATATCCTCTAAACCAACTCTCTAAATACAAACTCATCGTTTCTGTGCTCTCATGATCTGACCTCTTTCATACCTATCTCTGTCCTCTCCAACCACCAACCTGACATCATCATCCCCTCCTCCTTTTCCTAAAAGACCTCAACACATAAGCGAAGGCTTATCACCCCATAAAACCTCATCCACACCTCCACGCACACGAATTGCATCAAAACTTTCATTCTGTATTTTCGAATTTCCTTAATCGGAGGCACCTCACTCATGTACCTATCCAACCGCTCTCATAGCATAACTCAGCTGATCCTCCAAATATTTTTGCAATCCATACTTCCACCTCGCAACCTCCCGACTCTACTTTTATAAAAAACCTTATCGCTGGCTTCCCACGTCCACCCACCAAGACACTATGTCCGGTAGTAACTTACCTTTTCCCCCACATCGTCCCCAACCATTCGGCAAATAATTCTCTACCCTCCTCCCTTCTACAAGACTTACATTTAGTTTCCAATACCCAGGATACCATTTCACCATACCTGCCCACTCCAGCTCCACTAACACTCCTATGATCAGTAAACCTACATCCACACAACTCACCACCCCTACATTAATAACCCTTGAGACATATATACGATCTAAATGTGCTATGACTCTCCTCACAAAAGTATAATCAATCCTCCAACCCCCACCACATCAACTAATCCACACTACCTAGAACATCCTTAAAACACTGAGTATACATCCCGATCCCTTGGTTCTACATCTTTGAGCCTTATGATACTATTCCAATCACCACCTACTACAACTTCTGGCAAGCCACCCAAGTAATATACCAATTGATCCCTCACAAAATCCTCCTTGACTCTACGGTTATTTATAGCCGGCAAATAAACCCCCAATGAAAGCTACCCTGACTCCTCCCCAAACCCCATCCACCCTCACAATCCTCCCTTCCCTCCCCTCCTCCCGCTAATAACTGAAAAGGGCTGTTCTCCTTCACAATTACCGCCATCCTCCCTTGAAGGCCCCTGAACTACCAGCATACACTCTATAACCTTGCAACTGAAAATCCCTACCATACTTATAATTATGTTCCTGTATAAACCCTACATTAATGTCATCCTTCTCATCGTCACTTTATCCACTTCCTCGAGACCCAGCTTTAGCCCCCGTTCAAAGCGTGAGACACTTGAATATGTTAAAATGTGGCTTCCTTTAGATTTCGCATACTTTGTACCTACACGCTGGCAATCCACCAGGGTTATGAATATCCTTTTTTTTCTTGTAAATTCTGTCACCATTCACTCCGTCCACTCAGCTCCACTTTGTGAATATTACAGAAGATTTTTAATAACCTTTTGAGCGGGCATAAGGACATCATTTCAGCCACCATAGAACGCTTTACAAATCTTCCAATATCCATATTCTCAGCACAGTCCTCATTATGATATAATAGGACTCTGTTGAATGAGATAGTGTCCATGTGACTTCCCACCCTCCGTCACACACTACTCCTTCAAACTCGAACTGTCCAACAGTCCCAATCACTCTTCAACACTTCTGCTATATCAAATCCAATTGTCCACTTATTCGTACAGCCGGAACTACTCATCCTCTGTGACTTTGTAGAGTCTGGCACACCTCTGCAGTCCCTTGAACTATGTCACTCCATTTCCGTCGATACCACGCTCGTCCTCGTCCTGAACATTGTATCCTAAAACCAAGCGCTCTGGGAAACGACCCCTGGTCGCTGTACAGTCTGCTGCCATGTGTTCGATACCACATACGGCACGTACGACGTTGATCAGATAAGTCACGATACCTGCGCCTAAATTCTGGTAGTAACACATAGGACGGAATAGGTCGTCGTAGTGTCATCTTCAATAAATGACCCTTCTGGCATCCTTCATAGATACCTCCGACCATCGGCCCAAGATTGCTTGATGGACTCCCCATATTTTGAAATACATCACGTACATCCGTTCATCAGCTTCGAACGGTAAATTACGAAGACGCACAGATATTGCCTTGAAACGTCTTTTTAACTTTACTTCCACTGATGAATTACTGTCAGGCTGACGCCCTCATTTTATCCACCACGCTCATACACTGTCGTCAAAATCAGCTTGACAAAACCTCGCACTTCCATTCAGTGCAATACCGTAAATGTCATTGTTATCCAATCCAAATGTGCTCCTCAACACTGCAGGCAAATCACTACCGCATTAGACGGATATACGGCACTTGATGAATTCCACACATACTGTGTTAATTCTTCGACGATACTGAACAGCCACCGTCCAATGAATACTGCTAGTAGCTCCCACTAGAGGTCAGATGAACAACCTTCTCCACCACAGCTGGGCAGCGAATGACTCATCCTTGTCAGCACTCCTCCAGCGGTTCACGCATGGTTATTCCATAAGACAAAACATAAATACCACAAACAACGACCACACATGGAATGGCAGGCTAGATACATATTACCCATGACAATCGTATATAAATACATATAATTTCCCAACCATTGGATACATTATACACAATATATACCTGATAACCACATATCCTTCCTATTTCCCCAAAATTCTTGAACCACCATGCCCCATATTTAAGGCCACCTTTAGTATACTTCTGACCTATACACAAACATATAGATATAACAAATATAGACAAGAAGAGGTATACACTTTTATATAAAACTACCATATACCCAACTCCCTTGACACAATCCCAAAACAAGAAAATATACTGAACCACGCACACACACAAAATGTTTATTTATATAATGATTCTGTATTTCAACACAAAAACAGAAAACACAAACAAATACAATAACTCACTCCATTAATGACCTTCACAGAAGGCTCAAAATAAAAGATGAAAATCAATGATTATACAAACCATGTATGCATTCTTAATCAAAATCGGAAACCACCTTCAGCACAGAAGGTTCACATACTAGGAAGTACTGAAGCACAAACTATCCCAGCCTCTTCTACTGATATTTTTTTTTTTATATATTTTATTAATCAATACAGTGATAATACAAAAAGAAATATGACGGTACAACGTACCTATACTCAAAACAATATAATTATCTTAAGACTAATGTATAAACATAACCTATGATCCTCAAACTAAACAGAAAAATCCACCTAAATATGTAAGTGTTATGATGTGACACTTACCTAAAGAAATATGAACAATTGACAATATGTACAGTACATTGAACACATACCCATAATAAACAACAATACAATACTTGTGACATAGTTACATCAATTTACAAATATAACATTTCATGTTGTATATATAATTATACTATGGCGTAAACCATGTAATACCACATCAAGGACTTTAAAAATACTAACGATACTAATCACAATGAAGACAACGATATACGGTTCACAGCTTTCATATCAACCTAAATAGAAAACTAACCTAACAATGTGTGCTAAGATCTTCCCACACCTTATACAATCTACAAATTAAACATGTTGGAACACTGTAACCTGTCGTCCTTGGACTGAGACACGTACATTCACGCCAATTCACTGAGGTAAAATAGCAAAAACACTACTTGAGTACAAAAACACCCAACTACCATAAACAATTCGTTTCCCTTACTCAACCTATAACATTTAACAGTAATTACGTGTGACCAACAAAAGTACAAATATGATCGTTCTAAGTCGCATAAGTCCATGACCTGTTTAGACATGATTGTAAAACTTGCATCATCACCACACATTATGAATATGTCCACCTGACCTCCTACCACTGTCTGCTAGACGAAACGTGGCTGACGCCCTATCAGGTGACACCAGAGAGAATGTACATAACCCTAGCCATGTCACCGCCGTATCCCTCTGTCATGACACTCCTGACCATACCCCCTTTTTCAACCAGCCTTTAATGAGGACCTCCCCACCCTCACCCCCAAACAGAATAACTCAATTCCTAACCCTGAGAGAAAGCTTTACACCATGTCCCCCATATATAACCTGATTTCTACACTTAGACATACTTGCTGCCAACGCTCGGATATGTTGTGTCGGAGCCTCCCTGCATTACCCACAAAATATGTATCATCAAGCCTCCGCTCCCACCCTCCTTAATACCTACTAAATACCCTTTGCACCAATGTATCACAGAAATACAGAGTATGATACGCCATGTCAGGACCCCACACGATCCACAAACCTATCCTAATAATGCCCATTCTAAACAACTGTGCACATATGTAAAATACCAATAAAAACCTATAACCTGTTTCACGACTTCTTGGTGGTATTCGCAATTCTTCATCCAACGCCACGTTAACCTCCAATTATACATAGGATAAATACCTGCACCCTGCACCACACCCCCTCCCCCACTCTATCCAACACGCCTCTTTAACCCTCCTCCGTTCCCTAACAACAAGGAGGAACCTCAACATAGCCTCACATCTTCAACAGATCCCTACTCCGCCACCACCACGCACTTCCTGCATGACCCTATTCACCCTCCCTGCCTCTGCAGACTCCCCACCTACCACATATCTCTTGCTTAACAAAATACTTTGAAGCCTGTTATGTAGCGGATCAACCCCAACCCCCCAACCCCAACCCCATAGTCACCACTCTCCCTACCTAACCAATGCTTCTCCATGACTCCAAATATAACGAAAAACCTCCCAAGCAACCTCTACATCTACACTCCTGAGAGGATATACGCAGCAACAACCATATTTTGCTATATACTAAAACATTTACCACCACCGCCTTTTGCAACAGTGTTACTAGACCTAATGCTTCCTAACCTATCTATAGTCTTCCCACCACCACCACCAAATTCATTCTTTGCCAATTCCCTATCATTACTGAATATCACCCCACAAATTTTAATCCTATTGACGCACTTCCAACTGCCCCTACTGTCCAACGTCCTCCCACCCATGCACCTACTTCCAACAAACTTGACTTACCATTACCTCATACCTGTCAATCGTTCCCCAAAATACCCACAATCCTATTCACATGTAATAAGCCCTCACTACTACCCACCAGAACAATTGTATCATCGACATATCCCATTATACCTGACTCACAACCCCTACCCACCTCCCCATCCCAAACCCCTTCCCTAACCAGTCTATAGAAATGGTCCTGATCACTAAACAGGATTTGGACAGAGGACAACCCTGCCGCAAACCCTTTCATAACTTCACCTGAACCCCCAACTTCCCATTTACCTGGACCCTGCCAAAGCCCGGTCATAAAGTTCTAACCCACCCCACGATTTTCCCAAACCCCAACCCCAGCAAAACCCAAACAAAAATTTCTATTACGCTATGTATGCAGTCTCCCCAATCTATACCTGGCACCTCCTCCTCTTGTTATCCACAAACTCCCTAATCCTCCTATGCCCAGTCCTTATGTATTGCCCTGGCACACCATGTTGCCCATCATCTAAAACCTTCTCCAACACCTCTTTATTCGATTCGCCAGAATTTTTGCAAAGATCTTATAATTCAAGCATAACAACTTTATAGCTCTATATCCTTCATCCTATCACGTCCTTTCCTTCGGTACCATCACTACCACCCTTATCCTATGCTCTTCCTCCATATATCCCCTATCCTTCATTTGATTAAAGTTCTGCACTAAAACATCCTTAACACCTCCCAATGTAACATAAAATCTCCCTGGTAAGCCTATCCACCCCAGGTGCTTCAACCCTGATCCCTGCACCGCCTGCCATACTCGCCTCTGATATACGTCCTCCTAACCTCTTCCTATCCTCCTCCCCAGATGTTCATGTATCTCTCCAAATGATCCTTCGACTTGCTCTCACTCCCAACCATCCCTAAACTTTTGCTGAAACCAACATCCCGCATACCCACAACATGCCATCAGTTTACTTAACACCTGCCCTTTCTGATACCCTCCCAGGTCTTTTCAACCTTCAACGACGAGATAATCATACCTTCTCCTTTTCCAAACCTCCTCAAAAAGTGCTAGAGGGCCTATCTCCCCATAAACCTTTCCAATTGACACCTGACCCTGACCGCATGGAATCTATCATTTTGTATGTCCCTTAACCTCCCACGTAGCATACTAATTTCTGCCTGATGCCCCTCCTCCCCTCCCTACATAACAAGACCTAAGCTGACTTCTGTAACGTGCAAACTATACCTATAACCTGCCTCCACTCCGGTTCTCCTATAATAATCCTCACCGCCTTCCTTTGCCTGTGAAGACCACCACTGCACCTCATCCCTCATCCTCTGCCCCTTCCCCACACCCTCCCCACCAGTCCGCAAAGATCCCTTTGTCCCCATCCTCTGTAACAAATGAAATTCACTTCAATGACCTGGATATATCTTGACAGCCCCAACCCAGCTTAAACTGCCACTACACCAGGGTCAAAGAACCAAATCGAGAAGATGCACGTTTTCCCCTTTTTACTGGGGCGCCAAAACCCTTTTCAGCGGGCCGCATATCCTTTTATATGCCCACCAAAGCATCCTTCCACAACCAATCCTTGACTCCCCACCACCCAACACATCTCAAACTGAAGTCACATCCCGAGCCTTGGAGGTTTCACACGCTTCCGAATACAGTTCCAATCACGAGATATTACCATTTTAGGAAAGCCCCTAAAGTATAAATTAAAATCCCCACAAAAGTTTTTCACACTTTACATTTGTAAAGAATAAACCCTTAAACTAACAGGTATGTTCCCCCATACCTCATCAACCTACAACTTCCCCCCCTCACCCCTCCCAAGACCCTACTAAAAGGGCTGGTCTCCTAATGCCCACCAACACCCCACCCTTGAGATTCACTGTACCCTGTGAAAATATACCCCTTTTTGCAACAATTCCTTCAACTTAAAATTGTTTTGTAAGAAACATACTTTTAACCTCCAAAGTTGCTTCCACCCATAACTTTTAACCCTGCCCCAGGATTAAGTTCCAAGAGAACTTAATTATTGGGTTCCCACGATGTTCACCACCCAGACCCACCTAGTTTACACTAGTCCTCCCCACCATAACCCTCCTCTCCGCCCGGATTTTACCTTAACCCTTCCTTTTTTCCCCTCTTAGCAAAATTTCCTCTATATTTTTTGCCGGTTTTCTGAGTTGGCCAACAGTCATTCCCCCACTGATTCATTGGATTTTGGGATCTTCCGCTACTTCCATGACCTCACTTAGCTTCCACCATTTCACCTAACACCCTTTGGGTGTTTCCCAAATCACACATTGCAATTTGATATCCATCCCATCATCTGCCTCCTTTTACAATTCAGCACTTCACCCGGCCTTGCAACCATTTCCGGTGGTACCTTACATACCGCTCCAAAACCGGGTTATTTTAGCACCCTCTGAATTTCCAAGAGATGTCCGAAAACTAATATGTCATTTTTTCCCGCACTCACAAATCCTGGGAGCCACGGCCTCCCCCCGGCTGCATAAACCAGGGCAGTGATAAACCACCTCCCCCCTTTCCTTTTCCACGACGGTCCCACTTGCCAGTACCTCAGCCACCCGTAGTTGCTGGCTCCTGTTGATGTATGGCCTCATCCATCAAGCTTCCCCGTTCCTGCATCGGGGACCATGTTGTTGGGTTGCTCCCCGCCGGTCACACGCCATAGTTATATCCCCCGGCTGCCCAAATAGCCTACACGTTAATTTTTGCCCCACGAACAACATATATTTGCGACGGAAGTCCGGGGAAACAATGGAAGGCCCAAGTCATCTTTGAGACGCCCAAACTTTCCGGATACCAGCTCCCCTGGGTCCACTCTCCGAATTAGCGGATGTACCCACCATATGCCTGGAAAGACCCTTTCAATCAATCTGATGGCTTCAAATGGCAAATTACGTTTTTCCTGATCCAAACATACGTAGCCAACACGCCTTTAACCCTACCTCCCATGCCTCCAGACCATTCGTTGTCCTGATAAGTGTAACCATTTGTTCATAGCTCCATTGGTCACAAATTTACAAATACCCTAGTGGCTCCATTTAGTGCTACGCCTATAAATCTTCCGGAGTATTTCATAAGCGTTCAAATTATAGCAGGCACACATTTTTGCATTGGACGGGTAGATAGTCCTACCACCTTCAATACACACAGTGTTTATCCGCCCAGTAAGTCGCCGCCATATTGAAATTAAAGGGTTTGTGGCCACTGTCCACCAGAGACCCTTTTTAATTAAACCACACTGTCAGACCGAAATGCCCCTGATTTAAAACCCCTTACCCAAAGGGGCCCCTGAAAAACCCCCTACCCCTTTTTTTTCCACCATCTACACATTTCCCCCATTTTTTTTCCCCCGGGAACCCCCCTAACCCATCCCCCCCCTTTTTCCCCCCCCCAAATTTTCCCCCATGCCCCTTTTTAAACCCCGCACTGTTTCCCCTTATAAGGTTTTGGAAAGCCCCATCCCACGCCCACCATATAATTTCCTTTTTTTCCCCTTTTTTTTTATAAAACACCTAATGCCTAATACGTTCCTCTCCTTTCCCCTTTCTAAATTTTCCTGAAAAAAAAAATAATTCAAAACCAAATAAGACAACCCTGCGTTTGCCCCCAAAAAACTAGATTCCCCAAATTTTAGCGCCCTCAGAACTGAAACCCCTTTTTACCTGCCCAAAACCCCAAAAAAATTCTTTCACTTTCCTTTTTTTTAGCACAAAATAAAAAACATGATATGCCATTTTCCGCTCCCCCTTTTGCAAACCCCATTGTTTTCCCAAACCCCCGTATAATTGAGCTTTTTGAAGGAAAAAAACCTTTTTAAAAATTTATCCTACCTTTTGCACCCTAGGGGGGTAATTTTTTTTAAACCACCTCCATATTCTTCCAATCATACAGGGGGGAAACCCCCCCTTTTTTCACCTCCCCCTTTCCCTCCAAGCCCCAACCAAAACCAAACTTTTCCATTTCCCTCTGGGCCTTTTTCACCAAACCTGTAAAAGGGGTTAAAATTTTCCAAAAATTCCCCCCAACACCCCCGCACCTCCTTTTTTTACAACCCCACCCCTTTTCCCCCCCCCTTTTCCCCTTATCAGAAATTATGCCCACAAACAAACCTTTTTTTAACCCCCACCTCAAGGACAAAAACCCCCTCCTTTTCCCACCCCATCTTGGGGTTTACTACCTCCCTACTCAGCCAGTGTCTCCCATGCCCCCAAAAAAAACCTCAAAACATTACTTTTAAAAAACTTTTTACATCCACCTCCAAGAGAGGATATACCACCGCCCTAAACCATAATTTTGACACCAACACATTTATAACAATAACCCCTTCATTAATGTCACCTCCCCACTCCCCGCCTTTTTTTCCTTCCAATTCCCCCTCCACCACCGCCCATCACCTTCACCACCGGATTCCGTACCCTAAAAAAAAAATTTTAATCTCAAAACCCAACCCTCCGGACCCCAATGTTTCCCAGACCAACTTCCTACCCCAAAATTAGACTTTCCCTTTTTAAATCATCCCCCTTCCCCCCCAAAAAGTTCTTTTTAAATCATTTTTCTTACTCAATTTTTACTCCTTTTTCCAACCAAAAAACCCTGGATCATCAACATAACCAACCATACCACCCACCACCTCTTTTCTCCCCAGACCCAACCCTCAACCCCGCCTACCTGGAGAGAATTTTAGGGGGAACGCCCCCCCGGCCCGTCTGTACCAGGCCTCCTGTTGAAAATTCCAAACCCCATCAACCAGGTTTTTGTTTTGGTGCACGCAGTCCAACGTACGAATCCACAGCCCAGCTGATCAAAGACTTGAGGTGCCCTGTCCAGTGCCTGCTTGAAGACAGCCAGGGGTTTTTTTGGAAACCCCCATGTATGCTGGGAGCCAGTTGAACAATCTTGGGG
The DNA here is from genome assembly GCA_009830355.1 of Cherax destructor. Lineage (NCBI taxonomy): Eukaryota > Metazoa > Arthropoda > Malacostraca > Decapoda > Parastacidae > Cherax > Cherax destructor. The sequence continues at coordinate 57 of WNWK01026750.1, read as the reverse complement.
CCCCACACTTATTGTGTTGTCCCCCCAAAGTTAGTGGCACCCCTGCTCTTCATTAGG
>WNWK01026749.1:0-27032 GCA_009830355.1 Cherax destructor | reverse complement strand
ATATTGACTAGTAATGATAAAAATATGATACTTTGAGAAATCTCACACACATATTGAAAATATGTTTTTAAAAGAGTGTAGGCAATGGGGTCGAAAATGTATGGGGTAGATTTAAAAATTTAGTGTTAGAGTGTTCAGCAGAAGTTTGTGGTTACAGGCGAGTGGGTGCGGGAGGGAAGAGGAGCGATTGGTGGAATGATGATGTAAAGAGAGTAGTAAGGGAGAAAAAGTTAGCATATGAGAGGTTTTTACAAAGTAGAAGTGATGCAAGGAGGGAAGAGTATATGGAGAGAAAAAGAGAGGTTAAAAGAGTGGTGAAGCAATGTAAAAAGAGAGCAGATGAGAGAGTGGGTGAGATGTTATCAGCAAATTTTGTTGAAAATAAGAAAAAGTTTTGGAATGAGATTAATAAGTTGAGGAAGCCTAGAGAACAAATGGATTTTACAGTTAAAAATAGGAGAGGAGAGTTATTAAATGGAGAGTTAGAGGTATCGGGAAGATGGAGAGAATATTTTGAGGATTTGTTAAATGTTGATGAAGACAGGGAAGCTGTGATTTCGTGTGTAGGGCAAGGAGGAATAACATCTTGTAGGAGTGTGGAAGAGCCAGTTGTGGGTGTAGGGGAAGTTCGTGAGGCAGTGGGTAGAAAGAAAGGGGGTAAGGCAGCTGGGATTGATGGGATAAAGATAGAAATGTTAAAAGCAGGTGGGGATATAATTTTGGAGTGGTTGGTGCTATTATTTAATAAATGTATGGAAGAGGGTAAGGTACATAGGGATTGGCAGAGAGCGTGTATTGTTCCTTTGTATAAAGGCAAAGGGGACAAAAGAGAGTGCAAAAATTATAGGGGAATAAGTCTGTTGAGTGTACCTGGTAAAGTGTATGGTAGAGTTATTATTGAAAGAATTAAGAGTAAAACAGAAAGCAGGATAGCAGATGAACAAGGGGGCTTTAGGAAAGGTAGGGGGTGTGTAGACCAAGTGTTTACAGTGAAACATATAGGTGAACAGTATTTGGATAAGGGTAAAGATGTTTTTGTGGCATTTATGGATTTGGAAAAGGCGTATGATAGGGTAGATAGGGGGGCAATGTGGCAGATGTTGCAGGTGTATGGAATAGGAGGAAGGTTACTGAAAGCAGTGAAGAGTTTTTATGAGGATAGTGAGGCTCAGGTTAGAGTGTGTAGGAGGGAAGGGGGCTATTTCCCACTAAAAGTGGGCCTTAGACAAAGATGTGTGATGTCACCGTGGTTGTTCAATATATTTATAGATGGGGTTGTAAGAGAAGTGAATGCGAGGGTCTTGGCAAGAGGTGTTGGGCTAAAAGATAAAGAAGCAAATACAAAGTGGGAGTTGTCACAGTTGCTTTTTGCTGATGACACTGTGCTTTGGGAGATTCTGAAGAGAAGCTGCAGAGGTTGGTGGATGAATTTGGTAGGGTGTGTAAAAGAAGAAAATTGAAAGTGAATATAGGAAAGAGTAAGGTGATGAGGATAACAAAAAGAATAGGTGACGAAAGATTGGATATCAGATTGGAGGGAGAGAGTATGGAGGAGGTGAATGTATTCAGATATTTGGGAGTGGACATGTCGGCGGATGGGTCTATGAAGGATGAGGTGAATCATAGAATTGATGAGGGGAAAAGGGTGAGTGGAGCACTTCGGAGTCTGTGGAGACAAAGAACCTTGTCCATGGAAGTAAAGAGGGAATGTATGAGAGTATAGTTATACCAACGCTCTTATATGGGTGTGAAGCATGGGTGATGAATGTTGCAACGAGGAGAAGGCTGGAGGCAGTGGAGATGTCATGTCTGAGGTCAATGTGTGGTGTGAATATAATGCAGAGAATTCGGAGTTTGGAAATTAGGAGGAGGTGCGGATTACCAAAACGATTGTCCAGAGAGCTGAGGAGGGGTTGTTGAGGTGGTTTGGACATGTAGAGAGAATGGAACGAGACAGAGTGACTTCGAGAGTGTATAAATCTGTAGTGGAGGGAAGGCGGATAGGGGTCGGCCTAGGAAAGGTTGGAGGGAGGGGTAAAGGAAGTTTTGTGTGCGAGGGCTTGGACTTCCAGCAAGCATGTGTGAGCGTATTTGATAGGAGTGAATGGAGGCATATGGTTTTAATACTTGACGTGCTGTTGGAGTGTGAGCAAAGTAACATTTATGAAGGATTCAGGAAACCGGCAGGCCGGACTTGAGTTCTGGAGATGGGAAGTACAGTGCCGGCACTCTGAAGGAGGGGTGTTAATGTTGCAGTTTTATAACTGTAGTGTAAACACCCTTCTGGCAAGACAGTGATGGAGTGAATGATGATGAAAGTTTTTCTTTTTCGGGCCACCCTGCCTTGGTGGGAATCGGCCGATGTGTTAATAAAAAAAAAAAAAAAAATGATGATTTCTCTAATTTTTTGAGCTTACTTTTAGCCCCCCAATAAAAATCCTGGCTTATGGACTCCCCCTTCCCTTCCCCAGAATGAAATCCTGGCTGTGCTACTGGTTTAGTCTCTGACCATTAATTGTAAAACACATCCTACTTAATTGTAGTAACACAGCAGAAATTCAAAATTAAAAAAAAAAAAAAAAAAAAAAAAAAAATCATACCACTCGAAAGAGATGCCTTGATGCATGCAAAGAGATCTTGATTTGAGGAATTGGACATATTCTCTCCTTCCTTGAATCAAATCTGATTACCTCCTATTTCTCAGGCACTGTATGACCTCTAGGGTTTAGCACTCCCCCATGACAATAATATGAATTCATAATTGTCATGGTCCTTCAGCATTACATTTATACTATTACTACAGAAGCTTAAATGTCTCTGAAAAAAATGTCTAAGGTTTTATGGTCCTATTTCTGGCACTGTGCCTAAGAGTTTTAGCTCCCATAGTCCCCTGAGTAATCAAGCTCTGGAGTCAATGTGACTATTCACTTCATAAGCAAAATTATAAGACTGACCCATAGGAATAATGTTAAAGTGAATTAATTCCAATATTTAAATTAAATGAAGCATGAAAAAATAATGCCCTCAAAAGTAAAGTTTCACAAAAATGCACTATAAACTTAATATACAGGTACAATAATCAATGTAATGATTCAGCATGAAAGACTAGTTATATACTAACATGCTAACAAATTTGTCATGTATGATATATGTACTAAAATGCTAACAAAATGTCATGTTCAGGATTCTCACAAGAGAGGCAGTGACAAATAAACAATGAATTTTATATAAAATAGCTATACAGTATTTTTCAAGTAGTTTTTATATTCCAGTACTAACAACTGGGAAACACTATTTGCAAAACATTTCACCTACACATTAGGCTTCTTATGGTGAATACAGAGGTGACTAAAACTGGAAACAGCAGAAGCAGTGGAGAGGTAAAGATGAACTGATCAAACACTTAGCCTTGAGAAGCATCTAGTTCCATGGTCTTGATCTTGATCAATATGGATCAAGACCACACTGAACAAGACCATGGAGCTGGACATTTCCCAAGATTTATCACATAATTTTTACATCTCCACTGCTTATGCTGTCTCCAGATTTAGTCACCTGTGTGTATGACTGAAGAAGAAGACTACGTACTCTGTAAGCAAAACATTTTGGAAATAAATACAGTGGACCCCCGAGTTTCGTAAAAACTTCACTCCTTAAGTCTGCTCAAGCCCCATTACCGAACGAATTTACTCCCTTAAGGAAAAATGTCACGTACGTTAGTCTATTTCAGACCCCCAAAAATACACTTCCACAAGCACTCACAATTTTATACTTACATACTTGTACGATTTCCGGGGTTTACGAAACTCAGGGGTCCACTGTATACTGAAGTGTTGCATATATCTTATTTGTTAAAACTGAATATATTCCCAGGTAACACTTGCATTGTTTATACTAAATTATAAGACCTGATTCAATAGTTATTTGATAACTGAAAGATACTTGGTGCAAGTAATTGTTAAATTAGATTAAATGCTTAGATACTATGAGTGCAAGATATGACTTTATATTTCCTCATTAAACCTACTTTAAATTATTCTATATTATTTTTTGAGGCCAAAATGTATGCAGAACTTTTTATAGTTGAGTTAATGAAAAGTAATTCTAATTGCTTTTACCACATGGAATTTGCAGCACATAATACGTATGTAGGTAATATATATAGGACAAGCAAATACTACAACATACTGCACTGTGCACAGTATGTACACATTGACATACATACAAATCAGTACTCATCTTTATATTATTTATGTTAACAAATATTCAAACTGATTCCCATTAATGTAAACAGGAATATGTTCACTATATTCATTATTATTGTGTGTGTTTATTATGTGCATAAAATCAATTTTAATATTTATTAGTATAAATAGGAGTGTGAGCAGGGTAACATTGTGTGAAGGGATTCAGGGAAACCAGTTAATTGATTTAGTTGGACTTGAGTCCTGGAAATGGGAAGTACAATGCCTACACTTTAAAGGAGGGGTCTGAGATAGTGACAGCTGGGAGGGACTTTTCTCAGCTGTAGTATCTGAGCTCCTCTGCAAAGACAGTGATTATGTATGAGTGTGGTGAAAGTGTTGAATGATGATGAAAGTTTTTTCTTTTTGGGGATTTTCTTTCTTTTTGGGTCACCCTGCCTCGGTGGGAGACGGCCGACTTGTTGAAAAAAAAAAAAAAAAAAAAAAATAGGGTATCCCCATGAGGCCCTAATTTGCACACTAACTTGTGTGTCAACTTGGCAAGTTGTGTGTCATTACCTACTTTAATTTGTTGGGGCTAAGCCCTAGCTTCTGTCTCTCCCTATTAAATTCTGACCGACTATTTAGAAATTACATCCTAGGGGATGATAGTATATCTTCAATAGGACTGGGCTTTGAAATGAGCTGAGGTAGGATAACAGCTCTTAGCCTATATATAAAAAAAAAAAAAAAAAAAAAAAAATTATATATATATATACAGTGGTACACCGACTTACGATGGTCCCCAAACACACCCTTTTATGTAAGTTTATTATTTTTTTAAATGCTTTTGTAAGTGTAATTTTGGGGGTCTAAAAGGACTAGTCTATTTTACATAATTTCTTATGGAGATAAATTCGTTTGGTAATGGCACTTGAACAGCATTCTGGAATGAAAAAATATCGTAAGTCGGGGTACCACTGTATATACAGTGGACCCCCGGTTAACGAACACCCCGGAAATCGTATAATTATGCAAGTATAATATTGTAAGTGCTTGTGGAAGTGTATTTTTGGGGGTTTGAAATAGACTAATGTACGTGACATTATTTCTTAAGGAAGTAAATTCGTTCAGTAATGGCACGTGAGCAGGATTCTGGAATGAATTTTTTTCGTTAACCGGGGGTCCACTGTATATAGCAAGTCATCTATTTTTGAGCTCCTGTAAGTAGTTCACTTCCACTATCACTGTTTATATCATTCCACTTCTGTGGAACTTTTAGGTTGAAAAAATGCTTTCTGATATCTGTGGGTCATCACTAATTTATAGTTACAGAGTACATACAGCCATGCTCATGGTGTCTGATTGCTTGTTTAGGTGCTCTTTTTTTTTTTTTTGTCTTTTTGCAAAACTAGCTTTATCTATGTGGCAGATTCATACAATGTTATGTACAGTAACCATTGTATAGTTTGCCTCCATTGTTTCTCTGAACAAGATACAGTCCACATGTTATCTGTTCATTGTCTAGGCTTATCAGCTGGCTGGGTTATTGTATTCCTTGTTTTCTTCACAAACTGTTCAGTCCATTTAATTACCACATTCATGATAAGGATACTAAAGTTTTTCTTAACAGAAAGTAATAACTGGTAGAAAATCTAGGTGATGATACAGTGCCTGCAAAATAAATCGTGCGAACATCTACAGACATCGATGAATTTCAATATTTTGACATACTCTCTTGCACTAAACAGCCTATGGGCAATGTTAGTGAAATTGATTGTATGTCAAGCAACTAACACATTGTTCTAGGAAGCTGCAGTTTTGAGTGCTCTTGTCCCTCATTTTGAACTTTCCTGATGGATTGTTTGACAGCTTTTATTTTGGTTACCAGTGATCATGAAGGGGCACTGTAAACTTAGTACTGCATGGAAAAGACAGCTTTTGCTTTGGCCCTGGCATGAGTAGAACATCAGAGTATACTGGATAACAATTACTTCAAGAAAATTTCTGACAGCATGCCTTCAATAATTAAATAAGTAATTAAAGCTAAAAGGGGCTAGTAACCCCTTCTCCTGTATAAATTACTAAATTTTTATTTTCCTTTTTAGGTCACCCTGCCTTGATGAGATATGGCCATTATTATTATATTATAATCAAATAGAAGCGCTAAACCACAGGGGTTATACAGCGCTGCAGGTTATTGTAGGGTGCAGGGAGAGTGGGTTGTAAGAGGGAGATGGACGATTAGTAGGGTATGGAGTGCAAGATGACGGTGGATAGTGCAGGGGTGGAGGGTAGCAAGAGATCGAGGTAGAAGGGACTGAGATATGGCCAGTTTGTTGAAAAAAAAAAAATAAGGCTAAACATGCAATACACCAATATTAGATTCAAAGAATAAAGTAAGTTTTCAGTTCTTCATTTCATCTTTTATTAATATTTTTGTGTGTAAAATAATGTAAAATTGTATTGTGTCGAATATTTGAGTAGAAAATTTCTTTTGCAGGCACTATAATGTAAAAACACCACTAAAAACTTTCAAATAATATGATTCAATAAACCTTGAGGATAGGTCATCATACACAACTTTATTCCTACAATCACAAATGAGTAATCACACAAACACACATCAATTTTCCAAAACTGATAAGTCCACTACTAGTAGACAAGGCCTCTTCATGGACAGACTATAATGATCTGAGTTCAGTAATGAGTTGCTGGTTCCATCTTTCATACTGAAAACAGCATACTGTTTGAGCAACATTATTACAATACTTTACACATTAATTCTTATCTTTGATAAAGCCTATGATCTTGACTGCATCCACTGTATTAGATCATCATCATATTAAAAATAAAGTATGTGTAAATTTATTTGAGAGGTAGGTAGGTAGGTAGGTAGGTATATGTACATATCTGTACAGTATATGTGTATATGTATCTGCCGATGTACCCACTCCCAAATAACCAAACACATTTATTATCTCCATATTCTCTCCCTCCAATCTGACAACCAATCTTTGATTGCCTAGAATTTTTTGTTACTCTCATTCCTATGTTCACTTCAAATTTTCCTCTTTTACATACTGTCCCAAATTTATCCACAAACCTTTGCAACTTCTCAAAATCTTCCATAAGACCAATGTCATGGAAAGAGGTAGGTAGTCATGTAACAATCTATATCAGCAAAATCCTGCTTAAATACAGTAAATATTGCATACTAAGAATTAACATAAATTGCTCTATTTTTTATATAGACTAGCACTTCCTGCACGTACGTGAAAATGTTGAAAATATATGTTAAATCACTTATAATTCCAGTAATATATCCTTAGGCGTCTTTCATTGTTTTAAATATTAAATGACAATTAAGTCCTATTTTGATACAAGATTATAATTTCAACCCATTAAGTTTTGCTGCTGATGTTCATATGTATAGCATTGCTTCACATATAACATATGTTTTACTCTTAATGTTCAAGAATTCATTGGATAAAATTGCATTCACATTTTATAATTCTGAAGCAGTCTCCTATATTATTATTATAATCAAGGGAAGTGCTAAACCCCTGGGGATCATATAGTGCATGGGAAATAAGAGGCATCAGGTTTGTTCCAAGAAAAGGAAAAAAAGGTCCACTGTCTTGATTTCCTTCAAGAGAGGTACTTTGATGCTAGTGAGGAACTCTTGATCCAGGAACTGGAGCTACTCTTCTTTATGATCAAACTACAATTGCTTCTCATTTCCCTGTATGACCTCTATGGGTTTAGTGCTTTTCCTTAAATAAGATAATTAAAATAATTACTATAATGTTTCCAAATTTAAAAAATCTGATAAAAAATAATTAATGTTGAAATGTGATAATAGATGCTTAAATTACAATTCTTAACTAGATAATTCTTTCTATTCCCAGAGTGATACTCGACCAGGGTCAACACAAATGAAGGTGATGTTCTACCAAGGCCAACATGGATCTTCACAGGTGCGAAGCCAGGCACCTAAATCTCCTCGGTTAACATCCATCAGACTTGTGTAAGTTGTCAACTGAAGCCAGAAAAATGATATATTAATAAATTTTGGTTGGATTTAAAATTCCATGCTGTCAACAATACTGAAGAAAGATGTGTCTTTTCTTCAAGAATTAAACTCAGTGGTGCAGCAAATGGTGGGCTAAGGGGCTAAAGCCCCCCACAGAGGCATAATAATTTTACTGAATTTCTTTTTTTTTAGTGAGGCTCAGGTTAGAATATGTAGGAGAGAGAGGGATTATTTCCCAGTAAAAGTAGGCCTTAGACAAGGATGTGTGATGTCGCCATGGTTGTTCAATATACAGTGGAACCTCGGTTTTCGTCATTAATTCGTTCCAGAAAGTCTGATGAAAACTGAATTTGACGAAAACTGAAGCAATATTTCTCATAAGAAATAATGTAAATCCAATTAATCCATTCCAGACACACAAAAATATTAACAAAAAATACATTTTATAGAGAATAACTATAGTTTTACATACAGAAAACATTGGGAAATAAATATAAATGACAAATGAAATTGATAAATGAACATTTAATACCACTTTTACCTTTATTGAAGACTCTTGTTGGCGTATGGAAGACGCGAGGAGGGGAGAGGGAGGAGGAGAGGTTATTGGTTGGAAGGGGAATCCCCTTTCATAAGGGCTTCAGGTATCAAGTCCCTATCTGGGACTGGCACTGGACCTATGTCGCACAAAAAATCTGTCCAGAGAGGTCTGTTTCTGGTGTCTCTAAGATTTGCCTAAAATGGGACAAGGCATTGTCATTGAACATGTTGCAGACATGGCTTGCAACAGCTTTGTTAGGGTGATATTTTTCCACAAAACTTTGCAACTCACTGTTGCACACATGTCCTTAATCACTGAAGAAGGCACATTCTCCCCTCTCTCTTCCTCCTCCTCTGAAGCAATTTCTTCAGCTGCGATCTGTTGCTGTTCCAGTTGAAGGTGTTGCAGCTCTTCAGTGGTTAGCTCTTCCCTGTGGTCGTCCACCAACTCTTCCACATCCTCGCCTCTCACCTCCAACCCCATGGACTTTCCCAAAGCCACAACAGACGTAGGATTGTCAGGGTTAGCCTCAAACCCTTCAAAATCCTTCTCTTGGACACATTCTGGAGACAATTTTCTCCAAGCAGATTCATCGTTCTGGAAGTCATTTCCTGCCAAGCCTTATCTATAAGGCTTATGCAATTGAGGATATTGAAATGATTCCTCCAAAACTCTCTTAGGGTCAATTCAGTGTCCGAGGTCACTTCAAAGCACCTTTCAAACATTGCTTTGGTATAGAATTTTTTGAAGTTTAAAATGACCTGCTGGTCCATGGGCTGGATGAGAGGAGTGGTATTAGAGGGCAAGAACTTCATTGTGATAAAACTAAACTCCTCCAACAATTGGTCTTCCAAGTCTGGAGGATGAGCAGGAGCACTGTCCATTACTTCACACTCGGGCCAAACACTTCATTGAACCACTCAATGAAAATTTGCCTCGTGACCAATGCCTTATTGTTAGCCTTCCACATCACACACAATTTACTCTTGATGACATTGTTTTTCTTGAACAATCGGGGATTTTCAAAGTGATACACCAGTAAAGGCTTCACTTTGAAATCCCCACTAGCATTACCACAGAACAAAAGAGGTAGCCTATCCTTCATAGGCTTGTGTCCTGGTAGTGCCTTTTCCTCCTGCATGATGTAGATCCTCTTTGGCATTTTCTTCCAAAAGAGGCCTGTTTCGTCACAACTGAAGACTTGTTGGGGGAGGAATCCTTCAGCCTCTATGTACTCCTTGAATTCATCAACGAATTCTTCGGCTGCGCGTTTGTCCGAACTTGCTGCCTCGCCATGCCTTAACACACTGAGTATGCCAGATCGCTTCTTGAATTTGTCAACCCAGCCTTTGCTGGCCTTAAATTCACTAACAGCAGCACTCATTCCAGGCATTTTCTTTATGAGATCCACATGCAACAGCCTTGCCTTTTTGCAAATTATCGCCTCCAAAACACTATCTCCCGATAACTGTTTTTTGTTGATCCACACCAACAACAACTTCTCAACATCTTTGATTGATTGTGATCTCTGTTTCGTTAGCACATTTACCCCTTTCGCAACATCAGATTCCTTGATTTCTTTTTTCTTCGTCAGGATAGAACTAATCGTTGATGAGGACTTTTCGTACATTTTTTTTTTCAACAAGTCGGCCGTTTCCCACCAAGGCGGGGTGGCCCAAAAAGAAAAACAAAAATTTATCTTTTTAATTTTAGTAATGTATACAGGAGAAGGGGTCACTAGCCCCTTGCTCCCGGCATTTTAGTTGACTCTTACGACATGCATGGCTTATGGAGGAAGAATTCTGTTCCACTTCCCCATGGAGATAAGAGGAAATAAGAACAAGAACTAGAAAGAAAATAAAAGAAAACCCAGAGGGGTGTGTGTATATATATGCTTGTACATGAATGTGTAGTGTGACCTAAGTGTAAGTAGAAGTAACAAGACATACCTGAAATCTTGCATGTTTATTAGACAGAAAAAAGACACCAGCATTCCTACCATCATGTAAAACAATTACAGGCTTTTATTTTACACTCACTTGGCAGGACGATAGTACCTCCCAGGGCGGCTGTTGTCTACCAACCTACTACCTTGGCGAGATTGACCACACGTACGACACTTTTGTACTTTGCTATGAGTTCTTGAATTCTATCGTGTTTCTCATCTTCTTTATCAAAGGGCTGGCACTCGGAACTTTCTTTGGCCCCATGGTGACTTATTTAGCAGTCACACTCAATAAACAAGAACAAAAAACAATGGATTATTACGAAATGTTTTGGATGAACTGGCAGGGTAATGCTCACTCGACGAGAAACAAAGCCAGACTGACTTAGAATGTGTGGGATGCTTTGTGTGGGTGCGGGCAGGCGGACACATTCGGTATGCGGACCGACGAAAACCGAGGTGATGAACGAAAACTAGGACAAAATTTTGACGAAAAAAGTTGTCGAAAACCGAATTCGACGAAAACCAGGGCAAACGAAAACCGAGGTTCCACTGTATTTATAGATGGGGTTGTAAGAGAAGTGAATGCTTGGGTGTTGGCAAGAGGTGTAGGGTTAAAAGAAAAAGAATCTAACACAAAGTGGGAGTTGTCACAGTTGCTCTTTGCTGATGACACTGTGCTTTTGGGAGATTCTGAAGAGAAGTTGCAGAGGTTGATGGATGAGTTTGGTAAGGTATGTAAAAGAAGAAAATTAAAAGTGAATACGTATAGGAGAGAGTAAAATTATGAGGATAACAAAAAAATTAGATAGCGAAAGATTGTACGTATATCAAATTGGAGGGAGAGAGTATGGATGAAGTGAATGTATTCAGATACAGTGGACCCTCGCTATTCGAACACTCCAAAACTCACCCTCATTCCAGAATGATGTTCAAGTGCTGTTACCAAACGAATTTATTCCCATAAGGAATGATTTAATTAGATTAGTCCATTTCAGACCCCCAAAAATACACTTATAAAAGCACTTACAATAATAAACTTACATAAAAGGGTGAGTTTTGGAGTGTTCGAATAGTGATGGTCCACTGTATTTAGGAGTGGACATGTCAGCAGATGGGTCTATGAAAGATGAGGTGAATCAAAGAATTGATGAGGGAAAAAAGGTGAATGGTGCACTTAGGAGTCTGTGGAGACAAAGAACTTTGTCCATGGAAGCAAAGAGGGGAGTGTATGAGAGTAGTATAGTTATACCAACGCTCTTATATGGGTGTGAAGCATGGGTGGTGAATGTTGCAACAAGGAGAAGGTTGGAGTCAGTGGAGATGTCACATGTCTGAGGGCAATGTGTAGTGTGAATATAATGCAGGGAATTCGTAGTTTGGAAATTAGGAGGTGTGGGATTACCAAAACTATTATCCAGAGGGCTGAGGAGGGGTTGTTGAGGTGGTTCAGACATGTAGAGAGGATGGAACAAAATAGAATGACTTCGTCTATAAATCTATAGTGGAGGGAAGGCGGAGTAGGAGTTGGCCTAGGAAAGGTTGGAGGGAGGGCGTAAAGGAGGTTTTGTGTGCGAGGGCTTAGACTTCTAGCAAGCATGTGTGAGTGTGTTAGATAGGAGTGAATGGAGACAAATGGTTTTTAGGACTTGATGTGCTGTTGGAGTGTGAGGAAGGTAACATTTATGAAGGGATTCAGGGAAAAAGGCAGGCCGGACTTAAGTCCTGGAGATGGGAAGTACAGTGTCTGCACTTTGAAGGAGGGGTGTTAATGTTGCAGTTTTATAAATGTAGTGAAAGTGGGCAAGACAGTGATGGAGTGAATGATGATGATGAAAGTTTTTCTTTTTCGGGCCACCCTGCCTTGGTGGGAGAAGGCCAATGTGTTAATTAAAAAAAAAATCTTACTTTTGCTGTATGTATTATATAGATTAAGAAATTTCACATGCATACTGAAAATCATACATTTTAAAGATTATTTCTTTGATATTTTATCATCTTAACATTTTTAAGTGTCCAAGATTGAAATTGTGGCTTAAGCTTCAACCTTGGCATAGAATGTAATCATGGCCGCACTAATGATTAAGCTATTCATTATTCTTATGCTGGGAAAATAAATACGTACTGTATACGATAAAAATAAAACTGGAGCATTACTAGACAACTGTCATAACATGAAAGGTAATCAGATGTTATAAAGTACAGTATATACTGTAGGAAAGGGTTATTAGAAAAACTAAATAAAACTGAAATAGTAAACATCAGTCAAATTCATAAAAGAATGACTCACAAAATTGTAATAACATGATTGCAAACAAACCACAGTATGGGTGGGCTCTGAAATCATGGCAAGTGAATCGTAAGTAAGTTTATTTAGGTATATACACAAATACAGTTACATACATTATCATACATAGCAACATATGTGTAGAGAACCTAGGATAACCCAAAAAAGTCAGACAAAGTAACTTATTTCCACTGGGGTCCTTTTAATACCTTATTATACTATAAAGGATATACGTAATATCTTATTATTATTATTATACTATAAAGGAGATATACTAGGAATAAGGTAAAATGAGTTATTTATATTTACATGAGTGTTAGCTAAAAAAAAAAAAAAAAAATCATTCTCCTCCCTTTCTGTAACTACATTCATTAGGCACCTTTTGGCTCTTTTCTTGAACTGGTTCATGCTATGACAAGCTTTGACATGTGTAGGCAGTCTGTTCCATTCCTTTATTGCTGTACAATAAAAGGGGTTTGAAGCCTGGCCACTGACTGTGGGTACTACAAAGTTGTGCTCTCTCCCCCCTAGTACAATGATTGCTTTGGTTCCCAGCCTTGACAAAATTGGCAGCAAGATATTCTGGACACTGTTTGTGAGCAATTTTATAAACTTGATTTAACTTCAGTTGTTTTACTCTGTCTTCAACATTCAGCATATCCAATTGTTGCTCTCTTGGACCCAGGTCCAGGATGAATCTTACCATTTTGTTCTGGATGATTTGCAGTCTATCTTTCAATTTTTTTGTCAAGGCAGAGTACCATGAAGAGCAAGCGTAGTCCATATAATATTGTATAAGGGTCCTGCGAGCCTCGGTAGGTAGACACTGTGCTTGTCTGTAGAGGAACTTCAATCTGGCATTCGCTTTCTTTACTACACTGTTTCCTATCAATTCTCCTGACATGCATGGGTCAAAGGGGATTCCCAGATATTTTACAGAGGAAACTGAAGTGATGGGTTCCCCATTACACCAGACATTAAAATTATTTACCCTTCTCAGTTTATGTTTCATGCCAAAGAGTATGGCTTCCGTTTTCCTGAGGTGTAACAAGAGTTTGTTGTCTACTAACCATTTGCTACAGGACTCCAGTTCCAGTGTTATTACATTAGCTATATCTTGTGGGTCTTTACCTGACACTAACAGAGCACTGTCATCTGCATACTTGAGGAGTTTGCACTTGACACTGATGGGCATGTTGTTTACATAACATAGGAATAATAAGGGACCCAGAATACTACATTGGGGAAGTCCACATGCTATTGGCAGGGGTTCTGATTCTGTTTTGTTGATTTTGACAATTTGTTTCCTGTTGCTAAGATAGGACTTAAACCAGTCTACAGAACCTATGCCGATAGCTTGAAGTTTCTTATATAACATATTGTGGTTGGCAGTATCAAAGGCCTTTTGCAAGTCTAAGGTTACCATTCCTATGAGGTTCCCTATCAACATTTCAGTTCTCATGTAATCCATCAGATTAATTAGGGAGGTGTTGGTTGTGTAAGATCTCCTAAAGCCAGATTGGTAACTATGAAGAATGCTGAATGCTCAAGCCCCTAGCACTTAAAACTTCCTTTATTCACTCCTTCCAACCCCTCTTGGGATGTCCCTTACAACTAAAAAGATATGCTTAGAATTCTGAAATGTGACATATTAATTTCACAACATAATTTGTCAAACAAAGTTCAAAGAAGACAAATTTATCCAGATTTCTTGAGACTTACTTTGTTAAATACTGGTTTGGTTGAAAGAACATTGTAAATCAGCTTTGGTGAAGCATTCTTTTGCCCTCCTTCCTTAAGACAGTTAATTGCTGGAGTTCTTCGGTCATCATAAAATGGCGGTGATGACCACTGATCGTAGTTTGTTTCAACAAGGAACCAAGATCCTGGGTCAGTAGCACTGTCACCCATATTATCAGCATGAAAGTTATCTCGCCAACGAGTGATGATTGCCCCCTGGAATTATCAGACTTAATATTAGTGGTCTGAATCAAAACATTAAAAGTACAGTAGCTCAGGATACTATATAGAAAACAGAAATGATAATCCTCAAAGATAAATATGGATTTTACACACAGCTATAGCTTAAAACAATTCCCCTTCCCTTAACCCTTTTGGGATCGGTGCCGTACTAGTACATTTTACGCGCCAGGGTCGGTGCCATACTAGTACGCGTAAATTCTAGCGGCCTCAAATTAAGCGGGAAACAGCTGTTAGGCCTACATATGAAAGAATGGGTTTGTGTGTCAGTGTGCACAGTATAAAAAAAATCCTGCAGCACACACTGCATGAGAAAAAAAAACTTTGATCATATTTTTCATTTAAAACAGCGACTTTGCAGTATTCTCGTTTTCTTGGTCTCATTTGACAGAATGGAAGATATATTACAGAAATAGAGATGATTTTGATTGTTTTTACGATGACAAGTACAGTGGACCCCCGGATTTCGTACTGCTCCAAACTTGACCAATTATGTAAGTGTATTTTTGTAAGTGCTTTTGTAAGTGTATTTTTGGGGGTCTAAAAGGACTATTCTAATTTACATTTGTCCTTATGGTAACAAATTCGTTCGGTAACAGCACTCGAACAGCATTCTGGAATGAATTATGGCTGATAACTGGGGGTTCTTCTTCATGGGGAAGTGGAATAGAATTCTTCCTCCGTAAGCCATGCGTGTCGTAAGAGGCGACTAAAATGCCGGGAGCAAGGGGCTAGTAACCCCTTCTCCTGTATATATTACTAAATGTAAAAGGAGAAACTTTCGTTTTTCCTTTTGGGCCACCCTGCCTCAGTGGGAAACGGCCGACGTGTTGAAAGAAAGAAAGAAGAACTGGGGGTTCACTGTACCTTGAAATTGAGCTCAAAGTAGCGAAAATGTTCGATTTTTGCAGATGTTCAAGAGTAAACAAATCAAGCCACGCGTCCAATACACATCAACTGGCGAGTCTAATATTCTTTCACAAGTGCGGTGATATTATTTATACCGTTTTTACAATGATGCAATTGTATACATAACAGTAAATCTTCTTTTTTTTGTGAGAATAAAAATTCAAAATGGAAAGCAAAAGCAATGTAAGAGGGGCCTGGAGATGTGACTAATAAACAGAGATGATGTTATTTTAGTGCCAGGAATGTCTGCCTTGTTTATTCTGGACCCCATTTTGAAATTGGCATCATTTGAAATTTGTGTGAAATTGGCCAAATTGCCAATTTCTGACCACTTTTTTGGGTAGTTGAAATTGGTAAATGGGCGGTTTCTTGTACTCAATCGATAGAAGAAATGGAGTTCTAGTGAAATATCTATGATTTTAGTAGACTGGAATATTGGAATTGGCCAAAAATAGGGCTCAAAGTGGGCAAAATCGCCAATGCTTAAATATCGTCGAGACCGATAACTTCGCGAGATCATAATTCTGTAAGTTTTCCATCAAATTTCATACTTTTGGTGTCTTTATGATCGGAAAAAGTCTCTCTATCATTTCACAAGAAAAAAAAAAAATTCCAAAAAATTTTCGACCCTGAGAAAGAGTTTTTGAGAGGGCCTGTCGACCCCCAAAGGTTTAAAATGGTTAAATTAAGCAAGAAATATGCAAAAAAAAATTAAAATAATAGAGCACCACTGCTAACTAGAAACATTTTAATATTTTTTAAAAGACTGATAAAAAAGTATGATTAGAAGATGTACAGTAGAACTCCCGTATCCCCGGGGATACGTTTCAAGGACCTGCCGTGGATACTGAAACCGTGGATAGTAGAAAACTCTATACAGTGGACCTCCGGAGTTCGTCATTAATTCGTTCCAGAATGCTTCTCCAGTGCCGTTACCGAACGAATTTGTTCCCATAAGGAATAATGTAAATTAGATTAGTCCTTTTAGACCCCCAAAAATACACTTACAAAAGCACTTACAAAAATACACTTACATAATTGTTCGAGTTTGGAGCAGTACGAACTCCGGGGGTCCACTGTACATGTATATGTCCTATACATACCTATTATTAAGTTTAACTGATAAATTATGCACAAGAAGTGGAGAATTGTCACTTTTTCACTTATGGGAAGCACTTCATGGCTTCTCTTAGGCTTTGAAGAACTGCCAGTTTTTCTACTGTTGTGCTTTGGGGCCTTTATTATGCAAAATTATGAGGTATTTTTGGGCCATGGTAAACTGTGGATACTGAATCAGTGGATATGGGGGCTCTACTGTATACCTATAATTCTTTCTTTCTTTCAACACGTCGGCCGCCTCCCACCAAGGCAGGGTGGCCCAAAAGGAAAAACGAAAGTTTCTCCTTTTACATTTAGTAATATATACAGGAGCAGGGGTTACTAGCCCCTTGCTCCCGGCATTTTAGTCGCCTCTTATGACACGCATGGCTTATGGAGGAAGAATTCTGTTTCACTTCCCCATGGAGATAAGAGGAAATAAGAACAAGAAGGAGTAAGAAAATAGAAGAAAACCCAGAGGGGTGTGTGTATATACAGTGGTCCCTCGGTTTTCGTGCATCTCCAAACTCGAACATTTATGTGAGTGTATTTTCGTAAGTGCTGTTGCAAGTGTATTTTTGGGGGTCTGAAATAGACTAACCTACGTGACATTATTTCTTAAGGAAGTAAATTCGTTCGGTAATGGCACTTGAGCAGCATTCTGGAACGAATTTTCGGCGAAAACCGAGGGACCACTGTATATATATGCTTGTACATGAATGTGTAGTGTGACCTAAGTGTAAGTAGAAGTAACAAGACATACCTGAAATCTTGCATGTTTATGAGACAGAAAAAAGACACCAGCAATCCTACCATCATGTAAAACAATTACAGGCTTTCGTTTTACACTCACTTGGCAGGACGGTAGTACCTCCCTGGGTGGTTGCTGTCTACCAACCTACTACCTAGGATACCTATAATTAACAGAATAAATTAAACATGGTAAAAATTTAACATTATTACAGTATATCATTTTTTCACTGCATATATTGGTATTAGAATTATAACACTGAAATTGCAAATCAAATATTGACATATAATTTTTGTTTCATAACACTTTACTGATGTTTATTATTTTATCATTTTATTCCAAAAATTTATTTGGATGACTATACTTCATAATGTTATTCTTTACAATGAAATCTAGCTTACCATGACCATAAAAATAATCTGATCCATGAACCTAAGCTCAAGAATAATAAATCTTGCAACTTACTTCCCCAGGCTTAGCTCCACCAAGGATGAAGTAGACAGGAGCCAACAGTCGTGGCTGTGAAAGCATGGTTTTGGCTTCCTTAAACGTTGTGGCTTCTTCCATGACTTCACGAGTAAGGAATGATATCCACCTAAAAGTTTTTTATATAAATGTGCATCCAAAATTAATGGTTACCATAAATGTGGGGATTTTGCAGATTTTGTGATGTCTGTGCACTTTCAGTAAGACAGCTACTGAATGAATGATGGTAAATGCTTCCTTATTTGGAAGATGAATAATGTGGTTAAAAAAAAAAAAGTCACTCTTAACACTGATAAGACCTTCTACATGATGTTTGGAAACAGAGCTACAAATGTCCAAGTAAATGTTATGATTAACGGTTCTCTCACTGTAAGAGAAAACAAAGGAAAATTCTTAGGTCTGTACCCCTGACAGAAACTTGAAATTCAACACCTATATTCAGCACATAACAGAGGTATCCAAATCAGTTGGAATCCTCTCTAATATATGTTACTTTGTACCTCAAGGTAGCAAGGGGTTAGTAACCCCTTCTCATGTATAAATTACTAAATTTATAAAGAAAAACTTTCATTTTTACTTTTTAGGTCACCCTGTTTCAGTGGGATACTACTCTCTAATCTATCCTTACCTTACTTATACTATTTGTGCCTGGGGATCACTACAGCAAATCACAAAGCCAATAATAAATCAATAAAATGCAGCAGTATGACTGGTCACCCAGTCTAGTGCCAGGCAACACACACTTCTTCAAAAGTTTAAATTTACAGTGGACCCCTGAGTTTCGTAAACCCCGGAAATCGTACAATTATGTAAGTATAATATTGTAAGAGCTTGTGGAAGTGTATTTTTGGGGGTCTGAAATAGACTAACCTACGTGACATTTTTCCTTAAGGGAGTAAATTCGTTCGGTAATGGTGCTTGAGCAGACTTCAGGAGTGAAGTTTTTACGAAACTCGGGGGTCCACTGTACTTAATATACAACATAAAATTCAAGCATACTACTGTGCACACTACATATACAGGAAAATGAATTCTAATATTAATCCTGCCCTAAAACTTTTTTTTTTGATAGCTGCAACAGAACTCATAGGCATAATGCTACACACTAAAACCTCTATGATATTCCATGTGTCCAACTCAACCTACGTAAAAATTCAATGTGCCTAAAAGGACTTAAATTCTGGAAGTCTTTGCCTGAAGATTCCAGAGGTTCCCTGTCTGCATATCACTTCAAAGTTGCTGTTAAAAAGAACCTCCTTACCTTAATAAGATCTTGACAACAATTTATTATGACAAACAAATCCTGAAACCCAGCCTTTCATCCAATATTGTCCCTGAACTTGTTCCATCTTTCCTTCAACTCTTGTAAATTACTAGAACGGCATACACTCTCTTCATATTTTGTATCAATTCTTGTTAAAATTTCTATTAGAATTTTTTTAATTTCTGAATATGGTGGAACCTCTACTTACGAGTTTAATCTGTTCCACGACCTTGCTCGCATCTGGATTTGCTCGTTTGCAGAGTCAATTTTCCTCATTTAAATTAATTGAAATACAATTAATCCGTTCCGGCTCTCAGGAGGCACAACAAAATACTTCAATATTTCGCTAATATCAACTCTATGGCTTATTTATCTATCACAATTCATCTAATATGATATAATAAACAATATAAATAACATAGAAACCTGATATATACTCTAGAATGAATAAAATATGTCATTACGTGACAAGTGGAGGCGGCCACAACTGCTCCCATATTGTTGTGGCATTCACTGCCATCTAGTGATGGCCTTTTGAAGCCGTCTATTATTATAATTATTATTATATAGTACATTATTATTATACATGTACAGTGGTACCTCGGTTTTCGTACAGCTCCCAACTCAAACAATTATGTAAGTGTATTATTGTAAGTGCTTTTGTAAGTGTATTTTTGATGGTCTGAAAAGGACTAATCTAATTTACATTTGTTCTTATGGGAACAAATTTGTTCGGTAACAGCGCTCGAACAGCATTCTGGAATGAATTATCAACAAAAACCGAGGTACCACTGTATTAATATTATACATATATTATTATTATTATTACATTATTATACATATTATTATTACATATATTATATTATTATTACATATATTATATTATTATACATATTATTATTATTACATATATTATATTATTATACATATTATTATTATTACATATATATTATTATACTATTATTATACATATTATTATTATTATTATTATTATTACAATAAAAATTATTTGGAATTTTTATTCACACAAAAAATAGAAGATTTACTGTTATGCAGACTACTGCATTATTGTAATAATTGTATAAATAATGTCAACCCATTCATGACTGCATATTGGAATGGAGGTGATGTCATTTGTTTACTCTTGAACATCACCAAAGAATCAAACATTTCTGCTACTTTGAGCTCAATTTCAAGGTACTTTTCATCATGAAACCAATCAAAATCATACCTATTTCTGTAATATATCTTCCATTCTATCAAATGAGACCAAGAAAACAAGAATACAACCATAAAAACCATACAAAAATACCGTTAAGGGGTGGCTAATGGCTTAGAAGTGAACTCCGTTATTTATGGTCCGATTTCTTTCATTTTTGGTGTACGTTAAGAAGCATCTTTCCATCATACATTGCCCAAGTTTCAATAAGACAGTCTAACAAACAACTGAGATCCAATTCAACAGATCAAGAGCAAGAGCCCCTCACCAGCGTAAAGGAATCTCCATTAACCCTTTCTGGGTCCAGAGGCCAAATTTCAATGTGTGTGCCAGTGTCCAAGAAATTTTGAAAAAAAAAAAAATCTTACATAATTAAAGATATTAATTTTGTGAAGGTAATGGAACAAAAAAAAAAATTCCGATCAGTAGTTACCGAGTTATAGAGGCATGAAGTTGACCCTCAATGACCGGGTGGTGGCAACATTGGCGACTTCCGTAAAGTGGCATTTGTTTTATTTTACTTGATAAAGCCCACACTGTGGGCTTTATCAAGTCACCCACTGTGTGGGTGAAACATTATCAATAAAGGACCAAATTATCCTGCATTTGTGTCTTTATCCTTTGTGTTGGTATTTTATACCATTTCTTTCCAGAATGCAGAAAGGTGATGGAGGGGTTAGCAGGTAGACTTGAGTGTCATATGGGAGGTATGAGGGAAGCTGTGAGAAAAAGGTGGTAGTGGAAGAGGAGGTAGTGTCAAGTGAGATTATAAACAGTATAAATACAATTTTTGACCAATGTCTACCAAATAAGTGACATTTTTGATGAAAGAAAAATATAAAAAATTATCAACTTTCTATAACTGAATAAATAGTTCTCAGCAATTCCCACTACAAGTTCAGTAAAACAATTAATATGTCACATAACCCCTCGGCAAGAGTACTGACTTGAAAAGGCATAGTATATTAGCCAAATTAGTAAATAAATATGACTGTTTTGACTTGAGTGAAACAGCCATCCTTGAGGAATACAAGTTACAATTCACTATTAACCTACAATTTGAAGAGAAAATTTACCTGACCTGACCTGACCTGACCTGTCTTCTGCCTTTCTTTTCACCTCTTCATCTGACCTGTCTTTTCATTTTTCTCCCTTTTCTCTCTCTCTCTCTATTGTGACTTTTTCCTGTGTGGCCTAATGCATGTCTGCATAGATACATAACTCATTACAACTGTAGCCAGATATAAACTTGTAAACAGTTCATTACTATTGTAACTTGTTCAGTGTTCAGTTGACTGGTGGCTAAAGATCTCATTTCACACGGTGAGGGTCTGGGTTTGATTCCCAGCGAGGGTAGAAACATTGGGTGTGTTTCTTTACACCGGTTGTTTATGTTGCCCATCAGTAAAATGGGTACCTGGGAGTTAGTTGACTGGTGTGGGTCGCATCCTGGGACAGTGACCTAATTTGCCCGAAATGCTCCGCATAACAAGCGGCCTTCTATATAGTAGTACGTATGTTATTGATATCAGCTAGGCCTGTATACCTTGTACATGTACTTGTACCTCTGTAATCTTTTGACTACCATAGGATGGTTATGGGGTGCACAATAAAAATATTAAGCTAACTATTGTGAACTGATAATAATCCAGAGCAGGCAGCATGCATCATCATCAAAAGTTTTCTACCTAACTGGGGGTAATAGTTACAAAACATCCTCTTATACTAGTTTTCTGAATTATAAACAACTGAGTTCCAAGGAACTTCAGGAAAGCAACTTGCTTGTAAGTCAGGTACTCCCTATAAAATAAAATTCACAGCCCAATATGTAAGACTGAATCTGACATGACTTCAAACAGAAAACGAATCCTAATTTGAAACAAAATGTATTATAAGCATTGACTTTAGTGATATTCACTGATCTTGGATTTGTGTGATCTTCAGAAGTGTAACCTCTGAAAAATTATAGGTTGTACCATACAGTACAGTATTTCAAATCTCTTCTTACCCAATAAATTCCTTCAATAATAGTAACCAAAGATGTCTGTAAAAACCATGAATCCTTTGACCATTTCAGATGACAAGAAAAAATATGAAAACTAATAGAGTGCATCTTCTCAAGAATCAACACTTAAAAATTATGTAATCTAGCAAAAAGTGCTAATAAAATGTAACAAGAAAGCATACACTACTCACTTCTGTTTATAATCCTTAAACAGTATCCATTCCAAGAGTCCAATGTATCCACCATTGAAGCCAAAACGTTCATCTAAACTAAAGGTGAACTGGCCCTGAAACAGATGTGCATACAGTACAGTTATAAATAATACCCAATGCCAAAAATCTGAAATCATTAAAGAAGTGATCCACTTTCAATTTAATGAGCAGTTTAAGAACAATAATACTTGACAGACATAATCCTTGATGAAGAGAGACAAAATAGTGTAAACCTTTATTGCAATAGCATTTTGCTTAAGGATAGCTATATACAGTGGACACCCGAGTTTCGTAAACCCTGGAAATCGTGCTTTTATGCAAGTATAATATTGTAAGTGCTGTTGTAAGTGTATTTTTGGGGGTCTGAAATAGACTAACCTACATGACATTATTTCTTAAGGACGTAAATTCGTTCGGTAATGGCACTTGAGCAGGCTTCTGGAATGAAGTTTTAACGAAACTCGGGGGTCCACTGTAAGGTTAAACAGAAAATATGTAAACTACTCGTATAGGTCATCTAGTCAGTTAAGAGTGAGGGGCAGACCTGAATTATGTAACTTAGGCTTCTACATACATGAGGTCATATCCTGAAGGAGAATACATGTATGTGTGAATGAGCCTGGTTTTGCTTGCAAAACCTCTCACCCAAATTCTGATTCATCACTTGTTAGTACCTGACTCACCATGCAGCAGCCCAAGTCATGGTGCAAACAGGTTCACAACTCACTCTTTACCTAATTGGATGGCCAATAAGAGCAGTGCATTTTTGCATAACTTGATAAAACTTTCCATGAGTGAAAAGTTAGAATATAGGCTTTTTATGTTTTGTGTCATTTCATCCAATTGTTGGCTCACAGTCTCTTCCACCTTTAAAAAAAAAACTTGCAAAAACTTTAGGACATTTAATGAAAGATAAGACCAGGACATGATTTACTGGTGCAGAAATTTGAAGTTTAAGCAAGAACTTGAATACTTTTTATTTTTCAAAATAAACTTTAATTTAGATGGTTGGAGAAAAAAGGTATAATTAAAGGGGTAGACAAGAGATAGTCAAGATGATATGTTCATACAGATAGGCTGGAGCAAAATAGGTCAAGAGTGCATGTAAGTCTTTGATGGATGGAAGACGTAGGGAATGTCTGATAAAAGTTCGAAGGAGGATGCTTTTTGAAGAAGTAGGAGGCTTGAGTATCCAGCAGACATGTGTGAACATCTTAGAGCAGAGTGAATGGAGATAAGTAGATTTTGGAATTTAACTTCCTGTTAGTTAAAGACTGGCAATTTCTACATTGTGACACAGGGAAACTGGCTAGCCAGACTAGTGTTTTGAAGGTGCCTGCTTTTTAAAAAATAGGTGTGCATGCTGTATTTCAGGGGATCATTAATGATCATTCTGTTAAGACAACTAGGGATCAAACCTTCTTTGGTGAGTAACAGCCAATGTATTAAAAAAAAAAAAAATTACAAACCTTTTTGACACCTGTAAGAATACCAACATAACCAGCATAGTTGATTGATGTATAAACCAGTTTCCCTGCCTTGTACCATTGCAGCTGTACCACCAGAGGCTTCAGTAACTCTGACACTCTCCAGGCATGTCTCTTAGGATCCCATCTGCAAATCACACAATAATACTGCATGTAATGCAAATCAAATAATTTTATTTACTCTACCATACAGTAAAATATAAAATGCTATCAATTTTAATTTTATAAGTTTTATGTATAATAAATGTATGCCTGTACATAACTATATGTATGTACATTATAACACACACACACACACAGCCCCCGGTGGCCCAGTGGGTAAAGCTCTTGCTTCACGCACGGAGGGGCCGGGTTCAATTCCCGGTGGGGCAGAAACATTTTGAAGTGTTTCCTTACATACACATACACACACACATATATACAACAGGCCTAGTGTCTAATTGACATGTGCCTAGGACAAAATGGTAACTAACACACATGCATGCACGCACATACACACACACACATACATATACGTATAGGTCATCTAGTCAGTTAAGAGTGAGGGGCAGACCTGAATTATGTAACTTAGGCTTCTACATACATGAGGTCATATCCTGAAGGAGAATACATGTATGTACAAGAGGTTCTGCGAGTGTGAATGAGCCTGGTTTTGCTTGCAAAACCTCTCACCCAAATTCTGATTCATCACTTGTTAGTACCTGACTCACCATGCAGCAGCCCAAGTCATGGTGCAAACAGGTTCACAACTCACTCTTTACCTAATTGGATGGCCAATAAGAGCATACATAACATACAATTTTTACTTGTGCCCATTTTTCAACCCACATTCCTATATACTTTTACCAGCTTACTTTCTTAGAATTTATAATTACTATTAATCACCTTATTTGCTAAAAATTGTACTTATCTTTTATCCTATTCTCCAACTGCCTAAAATTTTATTTCAAGCTATTTTTAATATTAATAAATTTTACTTTTGTACACTATTATACACTTTAGCACTTACTTCTCCTTTAATAGTTAACTCTGATTTTCATTATATTGCCTTTAATAAATTCTATAATCACAACTAGTGCAATACTGAATCTTTATATTTGTTCCATTATAACTTACTATTAATAATAATAATAATTTTCCAACCAGTTCTATTAGCTAGTTAAATAATAAATCAATTACACTGTAAAGATATATCCTAAACCTCTGTGACTTCTGTTTAAAGGTGTATTAATCCAATAGCTAGTAAAATCAATTGATCAGATATCATATCTTTAAGTTTAGCATTATTCATTGTTCTTAAGTCTTTTTAGAATCACACCCATATATAAACTTTTGTTTAATTAATTAACTAACTCTGGTGTTAACTCAGGTGCTATAGTTTTAGATTCTTATTAGCTGTAAATTGACTACCTTAGCTGGTTAAAGCCACATACTACAGATATCTATGCCATTCCTGGTTACACAGCCATACACAACTGTAGGCCAGACCAACAAGGAGGTGGCACAGCTATGTTATACTCAGACCAGCTTGAATGTATTAACAATACATGCACAAGAGATGAACATGGAGAATATATAATAGCTAAGTTTAAATCCAAATACCTACAAAAACCTCTCACAGTTATAAACATCTATAGATTACCCCAGTCAAATATTCAACAATTTAGTGAAAATTAGGAAGTATGATTGCTGATGCACACATGAACAAAGACCACTTAATCCTCACAGGAGACTTCAATATAAACCTCCTACAAGATCAGGACCCACAAGTAACTGAATTCACAAACACTATGAGCAACTGCTTGCTGCTCCCGACAATAACAAAACCTACGAGAATCTCTGAGACCTGTGCCTCTCTATTAGACCATATCTGGACTAACACCATATCCCCATTAAAATCAGGCATAATCACAGACAATACCACAGACCACTACCCAACCTTTCTCATAACCAATCTCGGAAAATTACCGCTAGAGACTACTAAAGTTACCTTCAGACTACATAATGAGACAGCTATAAATAACTTTATAACAGCTATGACAAACACTGACTGGCAAACAGAAATAGACAACTTCCCAGATACTGACTTATGTATTAATAATTTTCTTAAAAGACCCAATATGTACCTCTATAATAAGCATTGCCCTAAAAAAAAAAAAAAAAACACAGCTAAAAGATTAAATAGTCCCTGGCAACCCCAGCATACTCAAATCAATTAATATAAAGCACCTATATGAAAAAAAGTACAGAATGGGACAAATATCAAGAGAACAAACAAAACGTTACTCATCGAACCTAACGAGTCTGATTAGAAGGTCAAAAAATTGTACTATGAGAACAGATTACATAACTTAAGAGGTGATATAAAAAGACCTGGAAAACCCTATCTGAAATTCTGGAACTAAAAAGATATCCACAAACAGAACAATCAAGCTAACAAAACCAGATGAACCCCTACTCCCACCTATTGAAACAGCAAACAAACTCAATGATTTCTTCTCCACCATAGGAAAAAGCTGGCAAGCAAAATCCCAAGTTCAAACACTCCACCTAACGACTATCTCACTGGCATCAACCCGCGCTCAGAATTCTCCTCAACAACTTTAATAGGTCCCACGAACATGACAC
>WNWK01026748.1:0-27033 GCA_009830355.1 Cherax destructor | reverse complement strand
TTAAGCCAACTGGAACATGTAGTGCCCTGACTACTGAATGATCAAACCATACCACGGGTGGGGTTCGAACCTCCCCGGCAAAAAGGTCTAAAAACTCCAGACCGCCCGCGAAAGCCACTGGGCCACCCACCCAATAAATTCATGGTGCCTATGCTAACCTTCCTATGGTGTAGAAATATACCTAGTTGGATGAATCTTATTGAAGCTAGCGGGCCCCAATGGTTTGCGCCGGGGAACTCTTGACCCGGTTCGGCCCCCCCGGGGCCCTTAATTTGTTTGCAATCGTGTCATTACGTTTTGTGAGTCTTTTTTTAATGATCAACTGTGTTGTCTATTTTTAAAAAATTTTTAAAATTTAAAACAAAAAAAATAATAATAATAATATTAAAAATTAAAAAAATAAAATTAATTTAATTTTAATTTTTAAACCATTTTTATCCCAAAACTGTTTTAAAAAATATGTTTTTCTGAAAAAAGCCCCCTTTAAAAATTTTGGGGGTTGTGTTCGGGTTAAATAAGTTCTTTAAAGAAACCTATGAGGGTGTTTTTGCAGGTGGGGTGGCAACCAGCAGTAAAAGGGCTCCTCTCCACCAAACCCACCCCATGATAGTGGTGGTTTGGGGGGGTTGGTTGAAAAAAGGGTGGGGTTTGGGAAAAACCCAACCAAGGCCCCCAAAATAAACTTCCCCCCCGGCCCCCACCACAAAAACCATCCCATGATAGTGGTGGTTGTGTTCCCAGTGGGGTGGAAACCAAACAGTCCAAGCTCCTCTCCACCACAACAACCATCCCATGATAGTGGTGGTTGTGTTGCAGATTTTTGACTACCGGGGGATATCACAGCACTCACCCAGCACCACCCCCTCCCCCATGATGATTGGGGGTTTATTTAAATTTTGGGGGCAACCTGGAGCACCCAACACTCACCCAGCCCCCCACCAAGTTCTCTGGTTATCAGTCATCATGGACCAGCCCCGTCATGGTCAAGACTCTACCAATAACTTGAACATAGTGACTGTACATGGACCTGCGTTGGCCTTTTTTCTTGAACTTTTGTTTTTTTGTTGAGATTCTTTAATTTAGGCGGTAAATGGATATTTCCCAACCCAAAATTAAAGTTATAAATTTCCCCTTATGAAAAAGATTTTTTTCCCAACCCTAGTTACGGAATCATGAAATTCAGAGAACGTTCGTGTCATATTTGTCAACAAATGTGTAAACCAGAACGTTCTGTTATTGTAATTTTTTGGTTATATCCAGACGTGTGTGAGTTACGTTGTTGAAAATTGGTTTTTAAAAGTAAACACAAGGTGTAACTTTTATTAGAAACAATATATAATGTGATATGTTTGTTTAAATGTTCAGTTATTCTCATCATTACAATAACAATTATCTTCCCCCTAAATTGAGGGGGCTAAAATGAGTAAGGTATTAATGTATTTTTAAAACAATACATTTAAAAGGAAACAACATGATCCAAAAAAGCCATCAACAAAATAACCTTAAATATTTTTTTTAGACAGACATTGTATGAATTTTATATATTTGACTAATGGAAAACTTTTATATCCACAACCTACCCATAAACCCTACGTACAATATTATATACAAAACTATACCAACACAAGAAGTATTTCACTGGTTTTTTGTTTATATATGTATTTTTAGTCCATACAGTACATATATACATGACTTTACTTATACATATTTTGATTAAAATACATATATACTATACATGCTACACGAGATGACAATGTCCGGAAGACAGACAACCCCTTGTAAGTACTTATTAAACATTAGTTACACACTATATAATTAAGTATATAATTTCACGCCATCCATCACTTATTGATTGTGTAGGGTACAAAAAAAAATAAGAAAGTGAACGCCCCGTACACTCTATGAGTCAACCTGGAACAGGACCCACCCCCTTTCCCCATACACTTAACCTTGCTCACACATATAGGTTTAATCAGCAATCCCCCAAGATATAATCAAATACACAATACTCATAAGCACACAAGGTATAGAAAACATTCCCTCACTATGTCAAAACCCTAGATGATTATCGTAATGTAATAGAGTAGCACACATGACATCTCTGGCTGAGTAACACAATACCCTCATATTCCTCTTCTTTTACATAAAATTAGGCGTACCATTCACCTTTCAGAAAAACAAAACTAACTCTTCTCTTCCTAAGGAATGCAGACAATACAATGTGTTATGGGAACATCTCCCACATACCTTAGCTCTGTGCCTGTTATATACAGGTATTACATTAATTCTTTAATAATCATGGGCTGTTTACTCTTTATAGCTTAACATTCCTAGAAATTATATGAGTCAACAGATATGCTGCAACACATCGTTACACAGTATGACACAGTTCCTTCTTGACTGCACACAAAAATTTTATAAAAATTTTATACAAATGCACTCAATTGCAACCTGTTGACCTAAACACACAATTCATCATCTGGCCTCATCACTGTACTTAATGAGAATGACACACCTTGAGGTCCACCTGGAGAGCCCCCTCATTTCCCCATTACTAAAAACAGTCATCAAGGCAAACCTAAAACCCCGTCAAAGTTCACCCCCCCCCCGTATTCGACCACCCCAACTTACCCCATCCATCTTCTGTCATCCCCAGTAAACCAATAAATAAATCCACAAGATAGTCATCCGTCAAATCACACCCCCACCCACTCCCGCTCCCACCCTCCGTTCACTCACCCTAACCCCCCTCTCCCCCATGCATAATCAAAACATCCACACCCTCCCAGAATCGAGCCCAATCGTGTATCCGCCCTTAAGCCTTCTGTAAACTCCCATCGACATACTCCTATAACTTTCTGGAAAGGCTATTTCCACCTGCCCCATAAATCTCCCAATTCCTACACTCTGTCCTATACATTTGGGCTGCAATTGCTCTGATCTAACCCTCCTGTTCTTCCCTTAGACCCCACAGAACGTGCAAATAATCTACCACCAAATACTGCAAAGCTCTTCTCATGTCCTCCCTCCACCCTATGTCTAAACTCAAAGCCCTCAAAGCCGAAATTCCCCACCCCCATCGCCTAAACTATCCCTCCAAACAAACTCCTAACTGAACCCAAACATTCACAAAAATATAGGACATGGTATGCCTAGCCTCCATCCGCACCTGTTGCAACTCCACGGCTACCAACCCCATCCTAAACAATAGTGCCCTAGAAGCCAACACCCCGTGTAAAAACCTATTACCAACTCTCTCACTTTCGCCCTTAACCTAACACCTACGGAGACCCCTCCCATATGCCTTGCCAATCATACAACGGATACACAGCTACCCCTCTACCACCTCCCTACCCCCAATCTTCTCAACCGTTTACAGCTATCCCCTTGGCTCCCTCACTGCTAGAATCCCCTCAACTGTCCCCACACTTCTTCAACTCCTTCCCATCCACCATCTCCTTAAGTCACACCACACCATCCCCACTTTTCTCCCCTTCCCTCCCAACCTCACATAGCTTTGCTTCACATACACACTTTTAGTCGGAGATCTATAGGGATAAGCCTCCAGATCCCCGAGTCCCACCTTCACCTAACAACTTCCTTTCACAACAAGGCTTCCCATATCCCCACACATACCACAAAGCTCTTGCTTCCATATCCCTAACATCCTCATCCATCAATGGATAAACCCCCACCACATGCCACAACCTACTGTATACCAAAACATTTATCACTATTATTCGCTGTTGCAAGGCCAAATCTCCCGTCTTCCAGCTGAATTCACCCTCCTAGCTTCCCACACATCGTCCATATATATGACCTCACATATTTTCAGTTGTTCCATCACCGTCCACCCATACATCTCACCCCCCCCACCCACAAACCCACCTCCAATAATTTCGATTTAGCCCTTTTAATTCACATACCTGTTGCTCTCCCAAAGATTCAAACGATCCATCCCACATTTCCAAGACCCTCCTCACCACCCACCAAAATAGTGGTGTTGTCCACATATCCCACTATTCCAGTCGTGCATCCCTCTTCACCTCCCTCCCTCCTGCACCCCTTCCGCAATCTGACTGTAAAAGGGGTTTTGCAAACACACAAAAAGGATCTGCAACAAGGAAAACCCCTGACACAAACCCTTGCCCATGCTCACCACCCTTCCCAACCTTCCATTCACCTGGACTCTAACACTCACATCTCTATACAATGTTTCAGCCCACCCAACTATTTCCTCTCCAAATCCCTGCCTACGCATTATCATCCACATCTCTCTATCCACACTATCATATGCAGCCAACCAGTCCAATCCCAGGACACCCCCCACTCCTTCGACCCTCAATAAATTCCCATATTCTCCCATGACCCCTATTCATACTATGTCCTGGGTTCCCATACTGTCCTACCTTAATCACACTATCTATCACCCTCTTCATTCTATTGCCCAGCACTCTCGCAAAAATCTTATAGTCAGTACACAACATTGAGAGTGTCCTGTAATCCCACACCATTGCCCCACCTTCTCCCTTTTTAAAGAGTACCACCACCCCAGTTCGCTGGGTATCCCCCATTCGCCCATACTCTTTCATCTGGTTAAAGACACGAACCAATGCCTCCTTCATTATCCCCCAATGTGCAAAGTAAAAATCACTAGGTATCCCATCCACATCAAGCATTTTCCTTCTACTCATTCCTTGCACAGCCGTCCACACTTCGTCTTCACTGATCGCACCCTTTAAATCGTCCCTATCCACTTCTCCCAATACTCGCTTAATACCCTCCGCCAGAATTTCCCTCTCACGACTCCCACACTCTTCTTTCCGCAATGCTCCGGCAAACCACTTATCCACATATATACCCATCGCTTCAGTCGTATGCAACTTTTTCCCCATACATTACCCATCCACATCCTCATTCACCCCTAATCCCATCACAGTCGTCCCGCCTCTGTTCTCTGAACCTTCTTAAGACATTAGCATGTCTTCCATACCCCCACGCAATCTCACAGCATCAAATCATTTGTTCTGTATCTCTTTCAACCTTTCTTTTAAAACCCCTATGTCATCCACCGGATAAGATCCACCTCTCCCATAACATCTACTCAAATGTCCCTCAAGATATTTTTGCAGACCTTACCTCCATTGGTTCTCTTCCCTAACCTTGCTTTTATAATAATCTCTAATGGCAGGTTTTGCTCACCTCTCCCACCATCCCACAAGATCTTCCTCTCCTCCCATAATCCCACCCACCACTCCTCAAAACTACCGTGCCTCTCCTCTCCCTCAAGCAATCTCACATTAAGCTTCCAATAACCTTCGAACCAATGGACCATACTCTCCCAACTCGCATCCACCATCACTTCCCTGTGATCAGAAAACCCAATGTCAATTGTTTGTGCCCTCACCACACAACCTCCTTGGTGACATAAACCCTATCCAACAGAGCGGCATAACCCCATCGTATAAAGGTATGTTCCAACTGCCACCCACTCCATCCCACAGCATCAATCATCCCCCCACCACCTAACGCATCCCTCAAGACCCCCAGCACACACCCCGCCCCATAGGTTCCACATCCCTCTTACGGATAACACAGTTCCAATCTCCCCCCATGATGGTTATGGCTGGCAACCCTCCTAGATGATATACCAAAAAATCCCTGACAAAATCTTACTTAACCCTCCTACAATTATTCGCTGGCATATACACTCCTACAAAACACACCTGGACACCCCCAACACTCCATCTACTCTCACAATCCTCCCCCCTCCTCCCAAGCCATCAAACGGAAGGGGCTCATCTCTTTAATCAGTACAGCAACGCCACCCTTGAGACACCCAGCACTCCCAGCAAACACACTGTATGTGGGGAAATTTTTTTGAGTCGCTCAAGTTCCACAGGGTAAGTGAGCCGTATGGAGCCTTATTATTAATATTATAATTTATTATTATTAATGTTATTATTTTATTATTATTAATGTTATTATTTTAATTATTAATGTTATTATTTTATTATTATTATTAATATTATTATTATTATTAATTATTATTATTATTATATATTATTATTATTATTATTTATTATTATTATTACAATATGGTGCTAAACTTGTATGAGCCATAGAGCCAAAACGTAAATTATTAGGAACCCCTAAAATAAAGCTTCTTAAACTGATCTGTTTGGAGTGCTGGTATGAAACCTTTATCATAATTTGTTTCTGAAAATCACTCAAGGGATTAATTCCAAACCCACATACTGAAAAATACCCTTAAAGTTAAAAAATATACCTAATGAAAGCACAAAGATATCAGAGATTTTCAAAACTCAAATGCAAAGATAGGTATTAACAGACCCCTAATTGTTTTCAAGAAGAAACTTGATAATCATTTTAAAAGAAAATTCTGAGAAGCCTTACTAATGCCTACGTCGAACTACGTCAACAATAAGCATCCTGACTGCAGGAGCGAAGAAGTAAGGAACCATCAGTAGAAACAAAAGGTAATCTACAGGCAACCCACCACGTAAAAAGTGCGAGTCTTAAAGTTATTTGCGATATTCTCCCTTGGACGATGTTTTCACCCGTCGATTGTTACTATATGATAGGCCTTTTGAGCACTTCTGTCATGTGTATGCACTGGATACGAAATCATTGACTGGAGAAAAGTTTATATGTGAAAATGTAGATAATTTGGCAATGTTATCAACTACGGGATCATTTTTTTGAGCTGTCAGACCACATAGCTCCTGTACATGAATGGTATACAATACCAACAAGATGGAGAATTAAACACATTGTGAAATATTTGGTTATATTGTATTATAGTTCTACTGTCTTCCAATTATGTTCTTGAATTTGTATTGATAAAGCCACTGAATGGCAACACGTCTACCAATAAAGATACCCAGATGTTGCACATGTGTCTAATTCTTTACCTAGCTCCGGTGTGCTTACAGCCTCGCTCCTGCCTCACCTTCACAGACAAGTGAACATCTTGGTCGACAAGCCAACCCACACTCCGCTCTCAATAACTAGCATGTGGTTATCATCATTTTTTAGGGGAAGCGTTATAACGCCTTGGAATGGGAGGTGATATTGTTTGATCTATGGATTTCCTTGGATTTCCCGTGATGTTCGTTCAACCCATACCACGGGTGGGGTTCGAACCCGCGGTCAGAGTGTCTCAAAACTCCAGACCGTCGCGTAAGCTGGCCTAGTGGGTACTTTTATTGGTAGACGTGTTGCCATCCAGTGGCTTTATCAATACAAATTCAAAAACATAATTGGAAGACAGTAGAACTATAATACGATATAACCAAATGTTTCACAATGTGTTTAATTCTCCATCTTGTTGGTATTGTATACCATTCATGTACAGGAGCTATGTGGTCTGACAGCTCAAAAAAATGATCCCATAGTTGATAACATTGCCAAATTTTCTACAACTCTTCATGATGCTTTTCTAGTAATATTTAGCTTCAGACCATAAAATGTTTATAACTAAAAAGTTTTAACTTTGACTGTTTCGGTCGTATATATACGTCTTACGAGCCAATGTTTCCGACGTATTAATACACATAAATTCTAGCGGCCTCAAATCAAGTGGAGAAAGCTGATAGGCCCACATGTGAGAGAATGGGTCTGTGTGGTCAGTGTGCACAGTATAAAAAAAATCGGGGAGCCAGCGGTGCATTTTGGGAATGCCATTTCAGTAGTCCTTGTTCAGCATCCCTAGTGGTAAGAAATACTATCTGACTCCACGAATGGCTCTTCCCCAGTGATAGCCTAACAGATAGCTCTAACACAGTGATGAGGCTCTAACACAGTGATAGCTCTAACACAGTGATAGCTCTAACACAGTGATAGCCTAACACAGTGATGTCTAACACGTGATGCTCTAACACAGTGATAGTCAAGGATGCCTAACACAGTGATAGTCCTACTAAGTATGCTTAAAGTGATAGCTCTAACACAGTGATGAGCTCTAACACAGTAAGTCTAACCAGTGATAGCTCTAACACAGTGATATAAAGTGAAGCTCTAACACAGTGATAGCTCTAACACAGTGATAGCTCTAACACAGTGATAGTCAACACAGTGATGCTCTAAACAGTGATAGTCTAACACAGATGGAAGTGTCAGTGAAGATGAATTTCATGGTTTTGAGGAGTTTGTGACCGAAAGCAATGCCCAGGATACCAGAAGGAAGAGAGAAAAAATAATGAAAGAAAATAAGTAAGTAGGTAAGTAAGTAGGTAAGTAAGTAGGTAGGTAAGTAAGTAGGTAGGAAGGACTGTGGGGAAGAAGAGCATGGGACCCCATGGGTGTTGACAGGCAGTGAGGGTGGTGAGTGATGGTATAATATGTCATTTTGACAACAGACACACCCTGACTCAGCATATTTATAAGTCCACACACAACAACCAGCTTCCAGAAGCTATTATCAGTTCTATGAAGTGTCCAGTGACTATATATGTGTATATGTATATAGAAACCAGAAGGAAGAACGGAGGAGATGAAAGGAAGGAAGGAAGGAAGGTAGGTAGGAAGGAATGTAGGAAGGAAGGAATGTATGAAGGAAGGAATGTAGGAAGGCATGTAGGAAGGAAGGTAGGAAGGAAGGCAGGAAGGAAGGCAGGAAGGAAGGCAGGAAGGAAGGTAGGAATGAAGGAATAAAGGAAGAAAGGAATGACGACCCAGAAACAACAACCAGCTTCCAGAAGCTAATAGGAGTTCTAGGCACGTGTCCAGTGACTATGTGTGTATATATAGAAACCAGAATGAAGGAAGGAAGGACGAGATGAAAGGTAGTAAGGAAGGAAGGTAGGTAGGAAGGAAGGAAGGTAGGTAGGAGGAAGGAAGGAAGGTAGGTAGGTAGGTAGGAAGGAAGGAAGGTAGGTAGGAAGGAAGGAAGGTAGGTAGGTAGGAAGGAAGGAAGAAGGTAGGTAGGAAGGAAGGAAGGTAGGTAGGTAGGTAGGAAGGAAGGAAGGAAGTAATGTAGGAAGGAAGGTAAGAAGGAATGTAGGAAGGAAGGTATACAGGAATGAATGACGACCCAGACGACCATCAACCTAGGATAACTACCTGACACAACTGCCTGCTGCTACTTTGAAGAAAACTGCTCACAAGAGATGTTTTGTCTGTGCATATACAAAAAAACGCCCACAAAAATGCAGACACTCGTTTTATGTGTGAGGAGTGTAAAAGACCACTGTGCATAAAACCATGTTTCAAAGACTTCCACAAGCTGCAGAACTTCTATGAACATGTCCAGTGACTGTACATATGTATATATATTATAGAACAATAGTAATAAAAACAATTTTGTATTGCTGGTTTGTGTAAAGATGTTTTGTAAACAATATAATGATAATAATGTTTGTGCGGTTATTGTGTTGCATACAACGAGTGTATATATGTACATTGTACCTTACTTTGGTCTCACCGGCCACATAAGTTACTTAGAAAAGGAAAACAAATGAAAATACAAGAAACCTTTGAATGGGAGTAAATGAAAATATACCTGGTGAGTGGCATTCACCACTGTTGCCATACGTGGCTCATTTTCTACCAACTTTACGCCTCTATATCTCCGTAAGTACTGAGCGCAAAAAAAAAAAAAAAGGCTTAAAACAATCTGCAAAATAATCCTAATATTTTGGTAAGACAAAATATTTTTTTTCTCGACTATTTCCCGACGGAATGACAGTTTCAGAATGACAGTTTCAGAATGACAGTTTCAGAATGACAGTTTCAGAATGACGGTTTCAATTTCAAAGGGTTCGTGCAATTTAAAATATTTTTTAACAATCAAATCAAAATAAATTATGCAGTGTATAAAAGAGTAATCAAATAACTTAATCATCTATTTTTATAAAAATAATAAAGCGCATTAATTTTGTGTATGGTACACCTCTATATATATAGTGATATATAATAGATATGACACAAGATATAGCCATGACGCCAAATTGAACATGATTGCTCATTGTGTTACATAAATGAAATCTTTTTGCAATACATGTATGTAATCCTCTGATTACATACATGAAAGCTATGGTATCCGTGGTATCCGTGAAAGCTATGGTATCCAGGGGTCGTCAGACACACATGGTGCCCACAACCACCCACCCACTCCAGGTTGTGGGTAGTATTCATGGCAGTAACGAGGAACAAATTAGCACTAAAGCTCAACATCACAGACTTCTCCGCTGCCTTGATCGCTAAGAAGATTACGGCAGCTCATTTAGGAATTAACTTGCTCAACTTTCTGCAGGGGCTCGTTAAATCATAAAAGTACTCTTAATATACTTGGCAGGCGTCCGTCCACGCTGTAATGAGGCGACCTAAGTAAAACAACTGGGATTCAATATACGCTTTTTTTCTGGGAGAACTCCTTTCAAAAATTATACACTCGTGGGGAGGTTCTAAGTATTGTATTGGTCATACAGAGTCTGGAGAATAGGAGACAATTAGGTAGGAATTAAAGAAGCGAAGATCCAGATGTGTTTATGAAAAACCGTTTACTAGAATTAAGACATCCCTATTAAATGGAGTCAGATCTTCAATAGAGATGAGACACAGACCACAGCTTCCCTTGATGAACGTTCCCTAGTTATGATCGTGTTTGTTTTTTCTTTGACCTTATCTTTCACATATAAACTTTTCTCCAGTCAATGATTTCGTATCCAGTGCATACACATGACAGAAGAGCTCAAAAGGTCTATCATATATTAATAATCGACGGGTGAAAGCATCGTCGCATTCTTCGCTCCTGCAGTCAGGATGCTTATTGTTGACGTAGTTCGACGTAGGCATAGTAAGGCTTCTCATAATTTTCTTTTAAGATGATTATCAAGTTTCTTCTTGAAAACAATTAGGGGGTCTGTTAATACCTATCTTTGCATTTGAGTGTTGAGAATCTCTGATATCTTTGTGCTTTCATTATGTATATTTTTTTAACTTTAAGGGTATTGTTTAGTGTGTGGGTTTGGAACTAATCCCTTGAGTGATTTTCAGAAACAAATTATGATAAAGGTTTCATACCAGCACTCCAAACAGATCAGTTTAAGAAGCTTGATTTTAGGGGTTCCTAATAATTTACGTTTTGGCTCTATAGCTCATACAAGTTTAGCACCATATTATAATAATAATAATAATAATAATAATAATAATATTAGTAATAATAATATTAATATTAATAATAATAATAATATTAATATTAATAATAATAATAATAATATTAATAATAATAATAATAATAATAATATTAATAATAATAATAATAATAATAATAATAATAATAATAATAATAATAATAATAATAATAATAATAATAATAATAATAATAATAATAATAATAATAATATAAAATAATATTATTAATATTAAAAATAAAATAATAAAATTAATAATAATAAAAATGATAATAATATTAATAAAATGATAATGTATAATACATAATATTGGACAACATTAACGTTGAGACTTTCTAGATGCCATCATATATTCCAGTATGGAGTGATTTATCGTCAGGTACTGGAGGCAAATTAATATTGCCATCACGCCCAATCCAACTGCCAGGAAATTCCGTATTACCATAATTACATGATCGTAGGCAAAGAACTTTGTTAGAAAAATTGATGCTGTATACAAATAACTCTCACATAGAAGAGAGGAGCTTACGACGACGTTTTGGTCCGATATGACGACGTTTTGGTCTGACTTGGACCATTTACGGGTTATCTGTGTGTTGTTCCACTCACAGTATTGTGCATTTTTTTGCTATTTATGCTGTATGATTGCAGAAAAAGATTTAAATTATTAAATGACTTTGTGAAGACACGAACGTGATGAAATAAGACATTTATTTATTTGGAAAATAAATGTTTGAGAAATACACGGCAATGATGAGACAGATAATTGATTTAATAAGAGCAAGACATCTCACTGTTCAAGAAAATAATGAGACACTACGAATGGATATGAAGTCATGTCAAGAAATCTTGGCTCAAAATATGCAAGACAATACAATATAAACGAGGACAGACAATATTAAATCAAATAAGCAACATAAAACGAAAGAAGGAGAAGGGAGTAATAAAGAATACAAATAAAAGTGTCTTAAAATTATAAAAAAAAAATATGCTAAGAAAATTAAAGAGAAAAAACTTATTTACGAAAATAAGCAAGGAAACTGAAATAGGGAAATTGTATCAATATGAAAGAAAAAGGTGGGATAATAAAAATAATAATAATAATATTTATATAATCATAAACAAGGTTGGTTAGTTAATGGGGGTTTAAAGCCTATCGACTACACGAGGCTCATTAGCTTCACCGTAATCCTTGCATCACCAGACAAGAATACTTGTATCGCTAATATATGGATTAAAGTAAATCTCAGCATATATACGAGAGAGAAATACACCCCTCAAGGTACTTAACCTGTGCCTCTACAAGAATTCCTCTCCGCAATATTACTATTAGGTAATGGGAGGTAAACAGATATGATTCTTGGAGTGAAAGGAAAGCTCCAGTTCCCTTGATCAAAAGCCCCTCACCAACATCATGGCACCCTCCTTGAAAGGAAGTAGAAAAAGAGAATAAAACGAAGGTAAGAGAAGGCAGAAAATGAGGCAGCCAGAAGGGAATCCACCGTTGATAAAGTCAGTCATTTATCAGTGTTGGGAGGACGCTCACGTCAAGTGACTCATCAACATATTCCAGGCATCAGCCTGGGCTGGCCCGTCTAGCAGCGTCCCTGGGTAGTGTTTTTCACTCCTCCACCCCAAGATCACTGGGTAGTGTTTTTCACTTGCCCCAAGTCAGGTAGTTTCCTCCCACCAAGATCACAGGGTAGTGTTTTCACTTGCCCACCAGTACGGTATTTCACTTGCCACCCAGTCTACCCCAAGATCACGGGTAGTGTTTTTCACTTGACCACTACCCCAAGATCACAGGGTAGTGTTTTTCACTTGCCCACTACCCCAAGATCACTGGGTAGTGTTTTTCACTTGCCCACTACCCCAAGGTCACAGGGTAGTGTTTTCACTTGCCCCTACCCCAAGATCACTGGGTAGTGTTTTTCACTTGCCCACCACCCTAAGATCACTGGGTAGTGTTTTTCCCACCCTAAGATCACGGGTGTTTTCACCACCACCCTAAGATCACTGGGTAGTGTTTCCTTGCCCACCACCTAAGATCCTGGGTAGTGTTTCCTATGCCCACTAAGATCACTGGGTAGTGTTTTTCACTTGACCTCTACCCCAAGATCACTGGGTAGTGTTTTTCA
Source organism: Cherax destructor (assembly GCA_009830355.1). Classification (NCBI taxonomy): domain Eukaryota; kingdom Metazoa; phylum Arthropoda; class Malacostraca; order Decapoda; family Parastacidae; genus Cherax; species Cherax destructor. The sequence goes on along the minus strand of WNWK01026748.1, from coordinate 13,739 downwards.
CTTGACCTCTACCCCAAGATCACTGGGTAGTGTTTTTCACTTGACCTCTACCCCAAGATCACTGGGTAGTGTTTTTCACTTGCCCACCACGATAAGATCACTGAGTAGTGTTTTTCACTTGCCCACCACCCTAAGTTCACTGGGTAGGATTTTTCACTTGCCCACCACCCCAAGGTCACTAGGGTGTGTGTATGTACTCACCTAATTGTACTCACCTACAATTAGGTGTGTGTGTGTTAGGGTGTGTGTGTGTGTTTTGGGGTGTGTGTGTGTGTTTTGGGGTGTGTGTGTGTGTTTTGGTGTGTGTGTGTGTGTGTGTTTTGGGGTGTGTGTGTGTGTTTTGGTGTGTGTGTGTGTGTGTGTGTGTTTTGGTGTGTGTACTCACCTAATTGTACTCACCTAATTGTGGTTGCAGGGGTCGAGACTCAGCTCCTGGCCCCGCCTCTTCGCTGTCCACTACTGGGTCTCTGCTCTCCCTGCTCCATGAGCTTCATCATACCTCGTCTTAAAACTATGTATGGTTCCTGCCTCCACTATATCTTTCTCTAGACTATTCCATTTCCTGACTACTCTGTGGCTGAAGAAATGCTTCCTAACATCCCTTTGACTCATCTGAGTCTTCAGCTTCTAGTTGTGTCCCCTTGTTTCTGTGTTCCCTCTCTGGAACATCCTGTCACTGTCTACCTTGTCGATTCCCCGCAGTATTTTGTATGTCGTTATCATGTCTCCTCTGACCCTTCTTTCCTCCAGTGTTGTTAGTCCTATTTCCCTCAACCTTTCTTCATAGGACAGACCCCTGAGTTGTGGAACTAACCTTGTCGCAAACCTTTGCATTTTCTCTACTTTCTTTACGTGCTTGACCAGGTGTGGGTTCCAGACCGGTGCTGCATATTATAGTATGGGCCTGACGTACACGGTGTACAGTGTCTTGAACGATTCCTTGTTAAGGTAACGGAACGCTAATCTTAGGTTTGCCAGTCGCCCATATGCTGCCGCAGTTATCTGGTTGATGTGTGCCTCCGGAGACGTGCTTGGCGTTATACTCACCCCAAGGTCTTTCTCCTTTGCCGAGGTTTGTAGCCTTTGTCCGCCTAGCCAGTACTCTGTCAGCGGTCTTCTTTGCCCTTCTCCGATCTTCATGACTTTGCATTTGGTGGGATTGAATTCGAGAAGCCAGTTGCTAAACCAGATGTCAAGCTTGTCCAGGTCTGTTTGAAGTCCTGCTTGGTCCTCTTCCGATGTGATTCTCCTCATTAATTTCACATCATCTGCGAACAGAGACACTTCTGAGTCTATCCCATCCGTCATGTCGTTTACATATACCAAGAATAACACTGGTCCTAGGACTGACCCCTGCGGTACGCCGCTCGTCACAGGCGCCCACTGTGATACCTCTTCACGCACCATGACCCGTTGTTGCCTCCCTGTGAGGTATTCCCTTATCCATTCCAGTGCCCTTTCTGTTATACATGCTTGTTCTTCCAACTTCTTTACTAATCTCATGTGAGGAACTGTGTCGAAGGCCTTCCTGCAGTCCAGGAAAATGCAATCAACCCACCCTTCTCTCTCTTGCCTTACCTCTGTTACTTTAGCATAGAACTCTAGGAGGTTTGTTACACAGGATTTGCCTTCCTGGAATCTGTGCTGTCTGGTGTTTATTATCCTGTTCAGCTCGAGGTGCTCCACCATTCTATTCCTGATGATTTTCTCCAGGACTTTGCACACTATACATGTAAGTGACACCGGTCTATAGTTTAGTGCCTCTTTTCTGTCTCCTTTTTTAAAGATGGGGACTACATTGGCCTTCTTCCATACCTCAGGTATCTGCCCGTTTTCAAGGGATGTGTTGAATATTATGGTAAGTGGCACACTCAGTACCTCAGCTCCTTCCCGAAGAACCCACGGGAAGATATTGTCCGGACCCATCGCCTTTGAGGTATCAAGGTCACTGAGCAACTGCTTCACCTCCTCCTCAGTTGTGTGTATGCCCTCTAGCACTTGATACAGCCCTTGTTGGTGACGCACCCCGTCCTGTCTACCCACCTGCCTTCCTTCCTCCACTGTGAATACTTCCTTAAACCTCAAGTTGAGCTCCTCACATACCTCTTGATCGTTACTTGTGAGTTCCCCATCTTCTCTTCTCAGCCTTATCACCTGGTCTTTAACTGTTGTCTTCCTTCCGATGTGACTGTACATCAGCTTCAGGTCGGACTTAACTTTCGATGCTATGTCGTTTTCGTACTGTTTCTGGGCCTCCCTCCGTACCTGTGCATAGTCGTTTCTAGCTCTTCTACTAATATCTTTGTTTACTTGGGTTCTTTGCCTTCTGTACCTTTTCCATTCTCTGACACTCTGAGTCTTTGCCTCCCTGCACCTTTGGGTAAACCAGGGGCTCTTTCTGGCCTTCCCGTTTAATCTTTTTCCTCTGGGTATAAACCGTTCCTCTGCCTCCTTGCACTTTGCCCATATGTATTTCATCATTTCATTTATTGGCTGTCGGTCCATTTCCCTTTCCCACTGAACCTCCTGCAGGAAATTCCTCATGCCTGTGTAGTTTCCTCTTTTAAAATCTGGTTTGTCTCTTTCGGTACCGTTTTCCCTCTCCACCTGTAGCTCTACAATATACTCAAAGCTCAGCACCATATGGTCACTGGCTCCCAGGGGCTCTTGTGTGTTATGTCTTCAATATCTGAGCTGTTCAGGGTGAATACAAGGTCCAGTCTTGCTGGTTCATCTTCTCCTCTCACTGTGGTCGTGTCCCTGACATGTTGGTGCATCAGGTTTTCCAGTACTGTGTCCATCATCTTGGCTCTCCAAGTTTCTGGACCCCCCACGTGGTTCTTGGTTCTCCCAATCGATCTCCCTGTGGTTGAAATCGCCCATGACCAGTAGCTTCGCTCTGCTCATGTGCGCTTGTCTTGCCACCTCCGCCAGAGTGTCCACCATCGCTCTGTTGTTCTCATCATATTCCTCACCTGGCCTCCTGCAGTTCTGTGGTGGGTTATACATCACTGCAATGATTATCTTGTGTTCCCCAGACTGGATGGTACCTACTATGAAGTCCCTTTCTCTACACACCTCCATTCCTTCCATTTCCTCGAATCTCCAACGGTTCCTTACAAGCAGTGCGACCCCTCATCCTTCCCTGCTCCTTCTATCTTTCCTCAGGATCTGATATCCCTGTGGGAAGATTCCATCTGATACTGTCTCATTTAGTTTAGTTTCTGTGACAGCTAGGATGTCTGGGGACACTTCACCTATTCTTTCATTCCACTCTTCATACTTGTTCGTAATTCCATCCACGTTTTTGTACCAAACCTTCATCCTTGTTTCCAATACTGTGTCCCTGAGGAGATCTTGGTGGGTTGTGGGGGGGGGTGTTGTGCCCATAGGGGGTTCCAGCACGGGTGGGGGGGATTGTATGGTTGGGGTATGGGTTGGTGGGGTGGAGTTTGTGGTGGGGGTGGGGGGAAGTTGTGATGGTGGGTTTTGGGTTGCTGGGGTGGGGACAGTGGGACTGATGAGTGTGTGTGGTGTTAAAGTGTATGGTTGTCGTGGTTTTTTTGTGATTTTAGGCCCACCATGGGTACTTCCAGTGTGTGTGTTTGTCCTGCTTGGGCTTGGTGTCCTCCGTATCTTGCTGTCTCCTCTCTCTCCTCTCTTTGCCTTCTTATCTGCTCCTTCCGAGCCTCCCTTTCTTCCTGCGTTCTGTCCCGATCTAGGTATACATTCCGGTACCCCTGATTCGTCCTCAGCCGTGCTTTCTCTTGCAGGATCGTGGTGTGGGCTGATTCTGCTTTGAAGATTACCTTGAGAGGTCGATTTCTTCCCCTTGTGTACCACCCAATTCTCCGAAAATTTGTCACTTGGGACGTGTCCTCCCCTATTGCTAGCATGATACCTTCAATCCTTTCTTTCTCCTCCTGTTTTCTTCTGTCGTGGGTGTCCCCTTCGACTTCCTTCAGGCCATAGATAAAGATCGACTTCTCCCTTTCCTCCTCCCACTGTGTCTCCCATTGCCTCATCAGAGATGCATTAGCCTCTCCCGGTGCTGTCATGGTTGTATCCCCCATGTTCCTTTGTGTGTCCGGCCTACTCATACGTCCCTGTCCGCTGCAGTGTGTTGATGGGGTCTCCGCGTTTAGTGTGTCTGCTGCTTTGTCTACCCTCTCGTGTTTTGTTACTGTGCTCTCATTCGTTGTTACTGAGGTGCTCTTCTTGTCCCTGTCTGCTTCTTTTATGTCCCTCTTGTGTGTTGTTAGTATCCTGCTCGTCTTGCTTTGGGCCTCACTTGTGTCTGCCAGTGCCTGTGCATGCAAGAGTTCTCCTTTTTTCTCCTCATTCCCTTTGGCTGTGTCTGGTGCACAAGCTCCGAGCGCCGTTTCTGGCCAGGTACTTTTGTCTCTATTCTGTGTCATTCCCTGCAGCTTCACTTCTAAGATCCGGATCTTGGCTTCTGCTTTTTTGACTTGCATTTCCCATTTTCTACTCTCCTCAGCTATCCTCTTCTCCATTCCCTCACTGGGTGTGTGTGTTGGGGTGTGTGTATGTGTGTTGGTGTGTGTGTGTGTGTGTTGGGGTGTGTGTTGGGGTGTGTGTGTTGGGGTGTGTGTATGTGTTGGGGTGTGTGTGTATTGGGGTGTGTGTGTGTGTGTGTTGGGGAGTGTGTGTGTGTGTTGGGTGTATGTGTGTGTGTTGGGGTGTGCTCACCTAGTTGCTCACCTAGTTGTTGTTGCAGGGGTCGAGACATAGCTCCTGGCCCCGCCTCTTCACTGGCCGCTACTGGGTCACTCTCCCTGCGCCATGAGCTTTATCATACCTCTTCTTAAAGCTGTGTATGGAACCTGCCTCCACTACATCGCTTCCCAAGCTATTCCACTTCCCGACTACTCTGTGACTGAAGAAATACTTCCTAACATCCCTGTGATTCATCTGAGTCTTCAACTTCCAACTGTGTCCCCTTGTTGCTGTGTACCATCTTTGGAACATTCTGTCTCTGTCAACCTTGTCAATTCCTCTCAGTATTTTATATGTCGTTATCATGTCGTCCCTATCTCTCCTGTCCTCCAGTGTCGTCAGGTCGATTTCCCTTAACCTCTCCTCGTAGGACATACCCCTTAGCTCCGGGACTAGTCTTGTTGCAAACCTTTGCACTTTCTCTAGCTTCTTTACGTGCTTGGATAAATGTTGGTTCCAAACTGGTGCTGCCTACTCCAGTATGGGCCTAACGTACACAGTGTACAGGGTCCTGAACGATTCTTTATTAAGATGTCGGAATGCTGTTCTTAGGTTTGCTAGGCGCCCGTATGCTGCAGCAGTTATTTGGTTGATGTGCGCCTCAGGAGATGTGCCTGGTGTTATACTCACCCCAAGATCTTTTTCCTTGATTGAGGTTTGTAGTCTCTGGCCCCCTAGACTGTACTCCGTCTGCGGTCTTCTTTGCCCTTCCCCAATCTTCATGACTTTGCACTTGGTTTTGTTGAACTCCAGGAGCCAATTGCTGGACCAGGCTTGCAGCCTGTCCAGATCCCTTTGTAGTTCTGCCTGGTCCTCTTCTGATTGAATTCATCTCATCAACTTCACATCATCTGCAAACAGGGACACTTCGGAGTCTATTCCTTCCGTCATGTCGTTCACAAACACCAGAAACAGCACCGGTCCTAGGACTGACCCCTGTGGAACCCCACTCGTCACCGGCGCCCACTCTGACACCTCGCCACGGACCATGACTCGCTGCTGTCTTCCTGACAGGTATTCCCTGATCCATTGTAGTGCCTTCCCTGTTATCCCTGCCTGGTCCTCCAGCTTCTGCACTAATCTATTGTGTGGGACTGTGTCAAACGCCTTCTTACAGTCCAAGAATATGCAATCTACCCACCCCTCTCTCTCTTGTATTACTGCTGTCACCCTGTCATAGAACTCCAGTAGGTTTGTGACACAGGATTTCCCGTACCTGAAACCGTGTTGGCCGTCGTTGATAAGCTCATTTCTTTCTAGGTGCTCCACCACTCTTCTCCTGATAATCTTCTCCATGATCTTGCATACTATACATGTCAGTGACACTGGTCTGTAGTTTAGTGCTACGTTTCTGTCTCCTTTTTTAAAAATGGGAACTACATTTGCTGTCTTCCATACCTCTGGTAGTTGCCCTGTTTTGATAGACGTGTTGAAGATTGTTGTTAGGGGTACACATAGCTCCTCTGCTCCCTCTCTCAGGACCCATGGAGAAATGTTGTCCAGCCCCATCGCCTTTGAGGTATCTAGCTCGCTTAGTAGCCTCTTCACTTCCTCCTCAGTTGTGTGTATCGTGTCCAGCACCTGGTGGTGTACCCTACCTCTCCTCCTTTCTGGAGGCCCTTCTATTTCCTCTGTGAACACCTCTTTGAATCTCATATTGAGCTCCTCACACACTTCGTGGTCATTTCTTGTGACCTCCCCTCCTTCCTTCCTCAGCCTGATCACCTGGTCCTTGAATGTTGTTCTCCTCCTGATGTGGCTGTACAACAGCTTTGGGTCAGATTTTGCTTTCGCTGCTATGTCATTTTCGTATTGTCTTTGGGCTTCCCTTCTTACCTGTGCATATTCATTTCTGGCTCTACGACTGCTCTCCTTATTCACCTGGGTCCTTTGCCTTCTATACTTCTTCCATTCCCTGGCACACTTGGTTTTGGCTTCCCTGCACCTTTGGGTGAACCATGGGCTCATCCTGGCTTTTTCCCTTTTCCTGTTACCCTTGGGTATAAACCTCCCCTCAGCTTCCGTGCAAATTGTTGTCATATATTCCATCATCTCGTTTACCGACTTCCCTGCCAGCTCTCTGTCCCACTGAACTCCGTGCAGGAAGTTCTTAATGCCCACGTAGTCACCTTTCTTGTAGTTTGGCTTCATTTGTGCAGCCCTTCCTGCTTTCCCCTCCACTTGTAACTCTACTATGTAGTCGAAGCTTAGAACCATATGATCACTGGCCCCAAGGTGGCTTTCATGTGTGATGTCCTCAATGTCTGCGCTACTCAGGGTGAATACTAGGTCCAGTCTCGCTGGTTCGTCCTCCCCTCTCTCTCTGGTATTGTCCCTTACATGTTGGTACATGAGATTTTCCAGTACCACCTCCATCATTTTAGCCCTCCAGGTTTCTTGGCCCCCATGTGGTTCTAAGTTCTCCCAATCAATTTCCTAATGGTTGAAGTCACCCATGATCAGTAGCTTCGCCCTGCTCGCATGAGCCCTTCTGGCCAATTCGGCCAGTGTGTCAACCATCGCTCTATTACTCTCATCATACTCTTGCCTTGGTTTCCTTCTGTTCTGTGGTGGGTTATACATCACTGCAATTATCACCTTTGGACCTCCGGACTGAAGTGTTCCTATTATACAATCTCCTGCTTCTCCTCTGTCCCCTCTCTCCAGCTCATCAAAATCCCATCTGTTTTTGATCAGCATTGCCACTCCTCCACCCTTTCTGTTCCCTCTGTCTTTCCTCAGGATCTGGTATCCCATTGGAAAGATGGCATTTGTTATCATCCCTGTGAGCTTTGTTTCAGTGAGGGCTATGATGTCCGGTGATGCCTCTTTGATTCTTTCATGCCACTCCTCCCACTTATTCGTTATTCCATCTGCGTTCGTTCACCATACATTCAGTTTCCTCTCCAACACTGTGTTTCGGGGTGTGCTGGGGATTCTACTGCATAGTGAGGGTGGGGGATGTAAGTGTGGATTGTGGTCTGTGTTGGGATAGCGTGTTTGGTTTTGGGGTTCTGGGGATGGATTTTTGTGTGCTTGCTCCTGTTGCTCTTCCCTGTTCTGGTTGGTTTCTGCTGATTCTGTCTGTCTCTCTCTTCCCAGCTCCTTTCGCTTTTGCCTCCACTCCCTCAGCTGCTGTCTTTCTGTTTTTGTTCTGCCCCGGTCTAGGAACACCCTTCTGTATGCTGACGATTCCTTCAGCCGTGGTTTCTCTTGCAGGATCCTGTTTCGCACTGTTTCTGTCTTGAAGATCAGCTTGACTGGCCGTTTTCTCCCTTCATGTACCCCTATTCTCTGAAAATTTACTATCTCAGACATGTCCTCTTCGCCTATTTCTCTAATGACGTTCTCAATCTCCTGTCTTTCCTCCTGCCGTCTTTCATTGTGTGTCCTTAATTCGCTCTCCTGGAGCCCGTGAATAAACACTGACTTCTCCCTATCCGCCTCCCATTTCCTTTCCCTCCATCTCTCCCCAATGTTTTCCTGTAGCTCTTGGCATCCTGGTCGTGCCTCTCTTACCACCACCCCTGCTCCCGGCTGCTCTCCCCTTCATTCCTTGATGTCCGATGATGCCTCTTTGATTCTTTCATGCCACGGAGTGTGGAAATTAGGAGAAGGTGTGGAGTTACTAAAAGTATTAGTCAGAGGGATGAAGAGGGGTTGTTGAGGTGGTTTGGTAATTTAGAGAGAATGGATAAAAGTAAAATGACTTGGAGAACGTATAAATCTGTAGGGGAAGGAAGGAGGGGTAAGGGTCGTCCTTGAAAAGGTTTGAGGGAGGGGGTAAAGGAGGTTTCGTGGGCGAGGGGCTTGGACTTCCAGCAAGCATGTGTGAGCGTGTTAGATAGGAGTGAATGGAGACGAATGGTTTTTGGGACCTGACGAGCTGTTGGAGTGTTAGCAGGGTAATATTTAGTGAAGGGATTCAGGGAAACCGGTTAATAATTTAGCCGGACTTGAGTCCTGGAAATGGGAAGTACAACGTCTGCACTTTTAAGGAGGGGTCAGGGATAGTGACAGTTTGGAGGGACTATTCTAAAGTGTAGTATTTGATCGCCTCTGCAAAGACAGTGATTATGTATGAGTGAGGTGAGTGTTGAATGATGATGAAAGTATTTTATTTTTGGGGATTTTCTTTCTTTTTAGGTCACCCTTCCTCGGTGGGAGACGGCCGACTTGTTAAAAAAATATATATATATATATATATATATATATATATATATATATATATATAATATAATATATATATATATATATATATATATATATATATATATATATATATAAAATTATATATATATATGAACGTCATTGAACATGTTTGCCATACGTAGGTATGTCTAAGGAAGAATGAGACACTTGTGCAGCATTTGCGAATCTTTAGTGAGGAAATGTTTCACCAGCTTGGAGTCGATGTGCTCATCAACTCGAGGCTGAGAGACTGATTACCTCATTCTCCTCCTCTACCACCGTTCGTCTCTGTACTGGACAAAAGTAACCAATGGCCGAAGAAACATTTCCTCGGTAAAGATTCCCATATGTTTCACAAGAGTCTCATTCTTCAACTTATCACACCTAAACACACCTGGATAATGACTGAAGTGCTTCGGTTTGTACGGAAACACCTGGACTCGCTTTCACGCGCCTGAACGCAGCTGGACACTCATGGACACGCCTACATGTGCCTGAGTAGTGTAGTTGGATACCTCTGTGTGTGCCACGCCTAAAGTTGCAGACAACTGGGTATGTTTCAACACGAATGGACAAGTTTTGGCACGTGTGGATACATCTGGAGGCGTCTGAATACTCCTAAGCCCGTATGAAAGTACCTGCCCTTACTGGGAAATATTTCGATATGCACAGCCCCGTCAGGGCTTTCCAGATATGCCTGAACGTTACTGTGGCATGCTAATAGTACTTTACATCTTATTCGGCGTATGTCATACACCCATATAGGCATGTCTTCTCGACCAGCGAACCAGGTGCTAAGGTTATAAATGAGTTGGGATCCCCTCGTTATGATAAGCACCTTGCTTCAACCAGCCACTTACAAGGAAGCCCGCCAAAGATGTGAAGCGATGTGGGACACTTGTGAATCAACTTTGGCAGACTTACCTCCCAGTCTGGTCGCAGTGGTTTGCACCATGTCTCTTGCTTGCCTTATTGTACATATCTGCTGTATATTGTAATTACGTGCCTACTGTTCGGCGAAGGATAAGTATTTACTCTGTCTGCTGCCTTTTTGCTTGTTCCTACCTTAGTTATCATGCTACAGCTGTGCTTGTAGTTACTAATCATGAAAAAACACCTCTGAACACTCATGTTCATTTCTGAACGTGATTGAACGTTCACGGACGTGATAAATCCCGCTTCTAGACTATTCTGGACACGATTCAACACATGTTAAAAAATTTGAATACGCTTAGACATACCTGGATGTACCTATAAACGTTTGAACACGTTTGGGTGATTTCGGACACGATTAAAAACGCCTGCCAACGCCTCGACTAGACTAGACATTCAAAGACGCGCGAGAGCACGCTTAGACACGTCTGGATACGTCTGGACACAGAGATAACGTACGACGGCGGTGTTTGGGTCGCCAAAATTGAATTAACTTGGGAAAGAGAAAAATTCAAGTATTTACATATTTGTGACCGTGAGTGAGACTGGTCTGTTGTTGACAGTACTGATAATTCCTTGTGGACGGAGACAGAGTGTTTGTGTATGAGTGTATATGGATGTGTATGCTTGTGTATGGGAATGTGTTGGTGTGTGGGGGTACATAGGTAAACAATAGGTTTACAATAGGTAAAACTTGTCAATTAGCAAGAACTCGTAATTAAGTCCATTCTAAAATTTCCTCTTAATACATTTAAATATATATTTTTTCATTTATGTTAATATAAAAATTAATGATTTTGTACCAAAAAGGCCTTAGGAAACTTACCTAACCTTATTATAACAAGCGCAATTTAATTTAGCCTAATCCAACTAAATATATTTGATACAAGTTTACAATAATTTAATAATAAACAAACGTGTTATGTTTAAACTGATTTCCACTGATCTATAGCAAAAACATATTTTCGTTCTGCTAATTCGGCAAAGAAGACATCCTGCCGAATACACGAAACTCGCCGATTCTGCTTAATCAGCACGACACACACACACACACACACACACACACACACACACACTGAATTTCAGATCCCGATAACAACTATTGTCTGTTCTGGCTATGTTGTTTTACTCTACCATTTCCATGTCTAGTTTCACTTACTCCTCACCCTACGCCCCTCAAGGGAGGTTCCTTGACACTGGTGAGGAGCTCTTGATCTAGGGAATTGGATCTGTGCTCCAGTTCCCTGAATTAAGCCTGAATACCTTTCATCCCCCCCACATGCGCTGTATAATCCTACGGGTTTAGTGCTCCCCTATGATTATAATTAAATTCACCCTACGACTGACAAAATACTTCCTAACTACCCAGTATTTTATCTGTGTATTTAGTTGTCTTCTATATGAATTTGATCTTTCAGAATAGAATTGCTCATCTTAACCACACTACGTAATTCTCTGAATACTTTGTATTTCAGTCATGTTCAGTTTTTTGTTGTTAGATAATTTGACTCACGAAATCGTAATGACACGATTGCAAACAAACCATACCACGGGTGGGTTAGAACCCGCGGTCAGAGAGTTTCAAAACTCAGACCGTAGCGGTCTGATTTGAGACTCTGATCGCGGTGAAGACTTACAGCTGTGAAGACTTACTGTGAAGACTACGCTGTGAAGACTTACAGCTGTGAAGACTTACAGCTGTGAAGACTTACAGCTGTGAAGACTTACAGCTGTGAGACTTACAGCGGAGACAACGGGAGAGTAATCAGTCAGTGATTATCCCCTTGGCAGAAGTCCAGCATGTCACCTCTCTCTGGGTGGAAGAAGGGGGGGGGGTACAGCTGGAGCTAGATACTTACCCCACCTAGACGAGCAGACTACCACTACTAGCACTTATACAGACATTCACACTTCCATCACTTCTATCTATGGAATTTTCCCTCACACCCTGTTTCGATAGATGTGTTGAAAATTGTTGCTAGTGGTACACATAGCGCCTCTGCTCCCTCTCTCAGAACCCATGGAGAGATGGTATCCGACACTATCGACTTTGAGGTATCTAGCTCGCTTGTGTGTGTGTGTGTGCTCACCTAATTGTAGTTGCAGGGTCGAGTGATAGCTCCAGGCCCCTCCTTTTGACTTGTCGTTACTAGGTCCACTCTTTTCCTGTTCCATGAGCTTGATCATATCTCTTCTTAAAGCTATGTATGGATGTACATGAATGGTATACAGTACCGACCAGATGAAAACTAGACACATATGCAACATCACATTCTAGGACATAATTATATACTAGAATTTGTATTAATAAAGTCACTGGATGGCGAAACGTCTACATTAAAGATACCCAGATGTTACATATGTGTCTGATTTTCACTATGTATGGATCTTGCCTCCACTACATCAGATTGTTCTACTTCCTGACAACTGAAGAAGTGCTTCCTAACATCCCTATGACTCAGATGAGTCACAGGGATGGAAATAAATGGTATAAAATACCGACACAATGGAAAAATAAACACATAAGCAGTATAATGTGATCCTTTATTGACAACGTTTCGCCCACGCAGTGGGCTTTATCGAGTCACAGACAGATCTACCTGGAAAATGAGCAACATAGAGATATATATAGGGTACAGTCAGGTGGAGAATGCTGGGTCAGGTGGAAAAAGCTGCATGTGAGTCTTAAAAGTAGTGTGAAAACATAGTGTGACTTAAAGGACCTGCAGTGTACCATTCTTGAGTTCTAGGTGGGATAGCGTTGAAGAAGTTTCTTGGCAATAGGTTCAGCTATGTTGTAGAAGCCGTTGTTCTGGTTGAAGTTGTTGGACATACAGATGAGTGATGATTCTAGGATTCTTCGGTATTGCGTGTTGTCTTCTCTGGCGATGAGTCTTGCGTTTCTGTAGTTGATTAAATGGTTGTGTAAATTTCGGTGTTGAACACAGGCATTTCTTGAGTCGTCAGATCTGCCTGCGTACTGGTGTTCTGAAATGCGTGTTTGTAGGTCTCTGGATGTTTCGCCAACGTATAATTTGCTGCAGCCATTACAAGGGATTGTGTATACCCCTGCCGTGGATTGAAGCTTTTCCTGTCTGTTACTGGTAATGTCCTTAATGGTGGTGGATGTGGAGGTGGATACTCGGAATGAGGTCTTAGAAAAATGTTGGAAACTTGTTTGGAAATGGAGTTGGTGGGAAGGACTATGTATCTCTTCTCAGCAGTGTCTTCTCTGGGTGTGTTGAAGATGTTTAATGCCCGTCGTCTACAGTCTCTAATGAAGTGACGAGGATAGTGAAGTTTGGAAAAAACTTGTTCAATGAGGGAGCATTCTTCTTCAAGGAACTCACTGCTGCAGATTCTGAGTGCGCGCAGGAAAAAGCCTATAATTACACCACGTTTAATTTTGGTGTCGTGGTGAGAGTAGAAGTGGAGAAGATCGTGTTGATTGGTAGGTTTTCGATAGACTTTAAAACGAAGTTCATGGTCAGCTTTGCAGAGAAGAACATCAAGGAAAGGAAGAGTGTTGTCGACTTCTTCTTCTAGTGTAAACTGGATTGATGGCTCAACCTGGTTGAGTTCGTGTTGGAGAGCTTGAACGTTGAAGCGTCTGGGAGTTATGATGAGAATGTCGTCAACATAACGAAGCCAGGTGATAGAAGAGGGAATAATAGTGGAAAATCGCTCGGCTTCCAAATGTTCCATATATAGGTTCGCAAGGACGGCACTAAGTGGCGATCCCATGGGTAGTCCAAAAGTTTGCTGAAAGAGTTGGTTTTCGAAAGAGAAACATGTAAAGCCCACACATAGTTCAACAAGGTCGATGAAATCGCTGGCTGGAAGAGGAAGATCAAGCGAGTCGTCAATTTTCCTGCGCA